>JADLZN010009506.1:0-30000 GCA_018155175.1 Sinocyclocheilus anophthalmus | reverse complement strand
TTTCATCCAATTAGACTCATTGTATATTTGTATCATTTCCAATCAGAATGTCCGGTCTTCCGTAAAAAAAGGGACACTGCGGCCTCGCTAAGGTAACTCAAACCCATATCTAATATCCTGCAGACATTAGCATTGATTAAAAAAAGATTACTGGTTTTCTCAGTAGTAACCGGCTGCAGGTTTGGCACGATCAGATCAGGCCCCAGCTGTGGCTGTTCACATGCCAGCAGACTTGGAGCGAGTCTGATATCTGAGGTTATGATTGACCTCAAATTAACTTTGAAGCTCGATTGAGTTGTGGAGGAGAGGAAAAGACATCCAGTCAGCCTTTAGAGGCGCATTGGCAAATTACCCATCCATGAACATGACCTAGACAAATCTAATTGGCCCTGGGTCTCTTTATGACAACAGTAAATCAGAGAGCGTTGTTATGAGAAGAGCTAGCGCTTTATGCTAATAGATCTGAATGAGACGCCGTTAGCAACCCATTTTACTTCTGTAATGTGACACTTTTCTGAGTGAAACAGGATATTTAATGACTGAAAGAAACGCAGGGACTTTTTATCCACTGGGGATTAATTGGAGAGCGACAAGTAGTCATTATATAGCAAAAATGGAGCTTGATGGTTGGAGGGGTTAATAAAGTAAAGTATTCTTGATGTTAATAGAAAAGGAAAGTCATTTCAGAGTTGTCACAAGTTATGGTGTGGTACTACTTTTTCCTATATATTTTTATCTCAAAGTGATTGTCACTATACAAGCTGTCACACAAGAAGATCTTTGTGAAGTTTATGCTTACTGTATATATACTACAAGCTCAAAAAATGTTGTACCTGCCAACCACTGTGCATTATTACAAGTGATTATAATATATATATATATATAGATATATATATATAGACCACACAAAACATTACCTGAAACATACGATTCAAGGTGCAGTCAGTGAGAGTTTTTTTTTTTAGAATTAATATTTTTTTCAGCAACGATGCATTAAATTGATCAAAAGTGGCAGTAAAGTCATTTATAAAGATACAAACGATTTCTATTTCAAATAAATGCTGTACTTTCTATCCATCAAAGAATCCTGATAAAAATGCGTCATAGTTTTCACAAAAATATGAAGCAGCACAATTGTTTCCAACATATAATAAATGCTTCTTGAGCAGCAAACCAGCATATTAGAGTGATTTCTGAAGGGTCATGTGACACTGAAGACTGGAGTAATGATGCTGAAAATTCAGATTTGATCACAGAAATAAATGACATTTTACAATAGTTTCAAATAGTTATTTTCAATTGTAATAAAAAGTCTAAATTATGAGATACTAAGTAAATTATGAGATAAAATATCAAAATTATGAGATACTACAGTATGTTGATTATAACATAAAATGTCAAAATGATGAGATACTACAGTATGTTGATTATAAGATGAAATATCAAAATTATGAGATACTACAGTATGTTGATTATAAGATAATACGTCAAAATTATGAGACACTAAGTCTATTATGAGATAAAAATGTTGAAATTATGAGATACTATGCCGATTACTAGAGTAAATTATGAGATAAAAAAAATCTAAATTATGAGATAAGTCAATTATGAGACAAAAAGTCAAAATCATGAGATATCAAGTCAATTATGAGATAAAAAAATCTAAATTTTTAGAAACTAAGTCAACTGAGATAAAAAGTCACAATTATGACTTATGAGTTAAAACATCAAAATTGTCATCATGACTTTTCACCTTATGATTTCTAATTTTTGTAAATTTTGACTTTTAATATCATAATTTTGACTATTTATCTCATAATTACATCCTATGTCATAATTCTGAATTATCAAAGAATTATTTTGTTTTCAACCCTTTTATTCTGGTTCATTGAAAAACACAACATATCTGACAATATCAGAATAACACAATCATGCTGCCTTCTTGTTACTTATTACTTATTAACTCAGAAATGGCTCCAGCCATTGTTGCTCATTTTAATTTTAGTAACTGAGTCTTGGCATCATTTGAGCTAGGTATGCATATACACGTATCATGTACCAAAGTCCTGCATAGCATAAAAAGGGCAAAGGAAAGAGCAGCAGTGGTGAGAATCATAAATCTTCTCACATACAGAATCACAAGACTTTATGATTTATGATGCCTTTGAACTCACAGCTGACTCTGACACTATTTCCTACTGCGAATAACAGTCAATTAAGAGAGGCAGAATTAATATTTCTCTCTCAAAAATACATACATGTCTTTATTTTGAGCTAGAGGGCATCTCAAGGACACAGTGCCTTCCACACAAAGAAGACCTGATAGTCAAGATACTGTATTGGTGCCGCTCACAAAAGGACTGAGATAGGTTGAATTTGAACATGATATTCAAGAGACGTGAAAAGCTAAATGAAGAGTGACATTGAAAAGAAGCACTTCAGTGAAATGTAAGAAACCAACCTTACTCTTCACCAGCCGACACACTGGGTCTGTGTCAACCAAAGTGTCTATAAAACCTGCAGAAGAGTGATCCCTTAGCATTGCCATTCAGTTCAGTTTCTCGGCTGAAGTATACCCTTTGCAATCCACCATCTTTGCTTAAGAGCACTGAGATTCACAGTTTATTTTTCCTTGACTGCCATCAAAGAATAAAAATAAAATAAAATACATAGTATCTCATAACTTAACAACATTTAAAAATAAAATATAAAACTAAATGAAAAATAAAATACAAAGTAAATAAAACAAAGCAAATATAATAAAAACCAAAGTAAAATCTAAAATTAAAAAAGTCATGATGAATTAAAAATACAAAACTAAGAAAATAAACTACAAACTAAAATTTAAAAATAAATAATTTGCAAAATAAATTAATATTTAAATAAAAATAAATAATAAAATGTATAATTGTGTGAGCTGATAGCTCATGAATAAAAAAAAATAAAATAAATAAATACAATTTATTAAACCCAAAACTGTTGTATACGTGTGTAACACAGTTCGTAGTTCGGGAAGAAGAAGGAGGCAGAACCGCCCACTCGGACACGAACATTTAAAATTTATTATTCAACCTTTAATAATAAAATACACAAAAAACAGCAACGAAGCAATCACGGGCTACGACTGACGCGACAAAAAAACCAGACCAAAAAAAAATAAAGTCCAGGCCTTGGTCTCTTTCTTCCTTCACTGTCTTCACTCCTCTTGTATCCTTCCGGAGCTAATCCGTGGACCGAGACCGTCGTTGAGTGCGCAGGTGTCGTGCATATCATGCAAACTCCACCGGCCTCGCTCTGTTCCACAGCTCTACTCCACTTTTATTCCACTCTTCCCTACTCACGGCCCACTCCGTACGCCGTGTTAAAGGGCGTAATATGATGCGATTTAAATGTTTCCTTTATATTTGGAGTGTTACAAGCTCTTGGTGCAAAAAAAAGATCTGTAAAGTTGCAAAGAATAAAGTATCAAATCCAAAGAGATATTCTTTATAAAAAAAATAAGAGTCAGCCACGCCTACCTAAAACGGCGCGTTCTAACACGCCCCCACATGTCTACCTCACTATGTGGGAATTTGAATAACGCCGCCCAAATGTTCACCAAAGAAAGAAGGCGTAACTTTTATTCTCACGTAGTTTTGTTGTTCCGCGCCCTGTCGTGAAGACTCTGTGTGTTTCGTTGTGAAAGCTAAACTATTTTGTTTGGTCTTCCAAAAGAGGATGAAATCTGCTTCGTCATGCCTAGAGCTGATCCTGCTGGTCACTGAGGAAATACATCAACATCGCGCTGTCAATCGCCGGATCGGCTTTCACAGTGGACGAAGCGGAATCCAGCCCGGGGTACGTCACATGTCCTTCCGGAAGCTCCTTCGTCGAAATTGCAGGCCGACGCCAGTTCTCAAGCCCACCCACCTCTGCTCACACTTCTAAACCCTCCGGCCGTTCTCACGCTAGCCCCCAGGCATCTGGCTCACTGTAACCCTTCGGACGTTCCTCACGCTAGCACCGGGCCTATGGATCACTGTAACCCTCCGGCACTTTTCCCTCACGCTAGTCCCGGCCTTCTGCTCCACTGTACCCTCGCCGTTCCCTCACGCTAGGTCTGGGCCTCTGCTCCACTGAACCTCGGCCGTTCCTCCGCTAGCCCCCGGCCTATGCAACGGAACCCTACGGCCCGGGGTTACTCACGCTAGTCCCCGGCCTTGCTCACTGTAACCTCGCCGTTCCTCACGCTAGCCCTGGCCTCTGCTCAGTCTAGGCCGCCGTGTTTGATGCTGTGTTTCGTTGTGAAAGCGACAAACTACTTTGTTTGGCTTTCCAAAAAAAATGGACACGACTAGAAATCAGTGGTTAGTTGTATTTACAACACTGTTCCAGAACAGTTTTCAACCCAAATATTCCGATGTGTGCTGCGCATTTTATGGAGGACCGTTTCCTAATCCTGGTAGAGTAGACCACAATGCCGGCTATTCTGACTCAAAGACTGTAAGTAAGTTTTTTATATTTAAAGAGTTTTCATATTTTATATATGTAAACGCGAGTTTGGGGCAGTGTAGAGTAGCGCTTGTTGTTTGTCATTTCTCCAAACACAAATTCAGACATGGTTTTATGTTTAAGCGGTGCGATGCAACGCAACACGTAAAAAGACAGTATACGTCATTATAATCCATAATTAGGTCCCCACTGGATGCAATGGAATGCTTGTTTATAATGGGTTTTTCATTGTTTTTGATCATCGCTCCGGCATGACAGGGGCTTCCATCACAATATGTGCGGGGCGTAACATTTTCTGTCTCACGCTTGAGGTAGTCGGGCCAATACAATGCACTGGCTAGCTGGCAATCACCAGCACACTCAGCGTTTCAGACGATGAGTTTGTAAAAATCGACGCCCGTTTTAGAAAGGCGGGGCTAGGGAGAAACAATAATGTCACAGCATGTGGAATACTGTTTTTTTTACCTTAAAACCGCAGATAAAAAACATTTCCTACACCAAATACATAAAATAATGTTCTTTTTAGCTACATCATATGACCCCTTTAATAAAACTGTCATACATTCTTGATTCTTGGTAGTATTCCTCAAACTGCTTTTCTCCCTCACAAGTTCAATCAAAAACCGATTTTGTGAACCGATTTAAATAAATACACTCAAACGAACCCACTCAAAAGAACAATGTATTCATTCATTGCTAGTCGACTCTTTTATGGATGATTAGTCAAAATGAAGCAGCGGTGAAGCTGTAACACCGTCTCAGTCTCGTTCTGCCTTTATTTCTCCCATACATCTCACCCCACCTGCAGAGAAATCCTCCGATTTTTGACCTACATAAAAAGCCGGACGGTGCTAAAAATAGCTTGTTGGTTTTATGATAGTCTGAAAGAGTAATGCTGGCACGATTCTGGAGAGCAAATGAGTGAAAGCGACTCTGGATCCTTGCAAATGAATGAGCCGTTTCTTCCCTTTGCTTTTCCCATGACTCAGCAGTAATTGCATTCGGATGGCCGTCTCAATCAGAGCGTCGACACACTGAGCTTCTGAACAGATGCTTGTTTTGGAGCATTTCCAGTCTTTTCCAAACAGACGCTATGCAACAGCTACTCATGAATATGAACAACCAGCTCCCTTGCTATTTTTACAGTGGAGCATATTAAATGAATTGAATTCATTCAGAAATCATGTCGCAGGCTGCGGCGAGAGGACGGTTTATCTGGCCGCTCGATATTATTGTGTATTAAAGCGGGCGGCTGATGGATGCTGCTGAGCGCTGTGAAAGGTCATTCGTCAGTTGGTTTCCGAGGGCTGTTAAAATCTCAGCCTCAAACGAGGTCATGTTATGAAGCTCATGTCTAAAGCCTGGGCGCTATAACCGTGTATTATAGACTCTGTGTTTCATTCTAGAGAGGTGGTGATCTTTTAAAAAGGGTAATTGAGAAATAGGTCAGGTCCAGTAGGTGGGATCATTACGTAGGCGAATCTCACAAAATCTGTCAAGAACATGTCTGGGTCATATTTCACCCCAAAATCAAAAGAAAGAAATGAGAAATTATATTTTGCATAAAGAAAATGTAGTCTACTTTTTACGAGTTGTAAAACGTCCAGAAAAAATCTGTCTAGCTGACAAGTAACAAAAATGATAATTAGTTTGACCAATATTTTAACTTGTATTCTTATTATTCTCAATGAGCAGTTATTAGTCATCTAAATGTCTAAAAGTATATTTTGGACTATAAATGAAAAATTATGTTATTAAACATTACAAATGAATGTTAAAAATTTATAAAAAATTAAATGAATTAAATGAAAAATTAAATAAATTGATTATTATTAGTATAGAAAATAAACAAAACAAAAATAACCATGGGGATCGTTATTGGGGTGATTGTGGAATCCGGACAGAACTAAAAATTACAAAAGTAGAAACAAATTCAGATCATTCAGTTTTAATTTTAATAACAATTAATTGAACCATTTACCAAAAACTTATGATCGCTATGATGATCTACAGAAAACACCAAAAATAAATAAATAGCATGTTGGATACATTATTAGAGCAACACCCAAACTGTCAAGTACAGGTCATATTTAACCCTAAAATCAAAAGAAAGAAATGAGAACGTTTATTTTGCATAAAGAAAATGTAGTCTATTTTTATACTTGTTTTTAATTGTGATAATATAATATTACCATGATAGATTCAATTTCCTCAAAACACAGTCTCATAAGAAAATTCATTTCTGGTAAGTAAGTAAGAACGCAAACAAATAAATAAATTAATAAATGAATTAGTTAATAAAAAATTGAAAGTTATAGATATAGATATATACATACAAACACAATTTTCAGTTTTTTTGTGTTTGATTTTGAGGTGAAATGTGACGTGGTTCGCCCACTGCACGCTCAAATGAAATGTATAAACTAGTGAATTCAGGTAAACATCTTGAGATTAAACTCCCCCAGCAATTCATTGTGCTCTGTCTGAGGATCTTACATGGCACCGCTTTTACTGAGGCTTATGAATCGAGGCTGTGTGTTTGGCGCAGTCTTTCATTTCCATAAAGCTTCATTATGTGCGCCCTGCTTGTGGTTGCGAGTCAATTTGCAAAGGCATTTGTGAGGCAAGCTCCAATCAATGACAATCGAATGAGAGCGCCAGTCACTGGTGCAGAAAACAGGAAGCCAGTCATTGACCTCATCACAATCCAGCGCAGTAATTGTGCTCTATTATCAACTAGATTTGCACGTTTCCTGTACCTGGTAATTCTGTTATTCACTTATTTCCTTATGAGATAATATGTTGAGAAGCGAGCTGTGAATTGGCTCATGAGGAGGCCCAGATGGAATCTGAAGATGACTTCTTTCGCACGTTTTCTACATTTTTGGGCGCCAATCTGTTTTCTGTGGACAAATCTGTGGAATTTAAAGAATGGATTTAAACATGGTAAAATGCATTAAACCAAGCTGAGAGTACTTCAGTCTTATTGGTAGCTGAAAGCATGATCACGTTAGTAGAAATATTTAATAAAACATTAAAAACCTTTAAGCGGGCTCAGATTCCAGTTGGTCTTT
Organism: Sinocyclocheilus anophthalmus; assembly: GCA_018155175.1. Taxonomy (NCBI): domain Eukaryota; kingdom Metazoa; phylum Chordata; class Actinopteri; order Cypriniformes; family Cyprinidae; genus Sinocyclocheilus; species Sinocyclocheilus anophthalmus. The sequence continues at coordinate 22,435 of JADLZN010009506.1, read as the reverse complement.
TTGAGTTGTGCAACTTTCAGAAATCTCTGTTTAGCCTCTGAGCACCAACAAAATAATGAAAATAACAATCGGCTTGACTAATATTTTTACTCATATTCTTATTCTGCCAGAGCAGTTATTAGTCATTTAATAAGAAAAATCAAGTTTAACAGATAAATGCTAAAATCCGAATGGCTAAAAGCAAAACCAAAACTGAAAAAAACGTTTTGCCATTCTATTATTAACCATTTAAAAAGGAATATGATCCAGTACGATAAATAAAATTAATAAAAATATCCACACAAAAAATACAAATACAAAATTAAATTATATTATAATATATATAATCTACTGTACTCCTTAATATCAGTTGATAATTGTATGATATCTTTAAAAAATTAATACTATAAAATAAAAAAATATCAGTCTATAACCTTTAAAATAATATTATACAAATAGTTGAATATCTTAAAAAAATTTAAAATATTAATATAACTATAAATATATATAATTAGTTCCCGTATCGTACAACATCAGCTGTAACCTAACATAATAATATCATTAATTATGTCTAGACATCGCAGAATGAAGGAAGTATATGATCACTGGTCCAGCTGTCAATGGTTTGTTCTAATTGAAATCAGCCATTTGAACGAAGCGTTTGGGGATTGAATATGATGTAATAACTCATTATTAAAACAGGGACCGAGCTGCCACTACTGGCGCTTCATTGTCATCAGAATTTATCCCATGACAGTCCATAAAACGAGCAAGGTGCCAAAACACATTCACATCGTTTAATAAGGCTTATTTTTCATTAAATAAAAACCTTTTTAAAAAATGAGACACATTTTGTAATCATTGTATTAGCTACATGACAACCTATTGGCAGTCGCCACATCGCATGGCTGCTCATTTGCATAAAGCATAAGAGGACACGCCCACCTCAGCATCGTCCGCTCGAGTCTCTGGAGCATCGCTGACAATCAGTGACTCTTCACAGTGTGTTTCAGCAGCTTCCCGTAAGAAAACTTCTCTTCACAGTTTGCCAACGCTGCTGAAAATGTGTTTTCACAAGTCACTTGTTCTATCAGCTCAGCAAGTTCACAGCAGCGGCAGCCACACTCCACTCCACCAACAAACACCTCAAACATCTCAAACTCTCTCCACACCAGCACCCTCAGATCCTGATCATGCAAACAAGCAGCTCACCTTCCCAGCTGAAGGTCCTGGCCTGCACTCGTGAATGTGAAAGTATCTCAGGCCAGTCAAAATGTCAAGCCAACAGGGGAAAGAGAGCAAAAGGTACCACAGACTGAAAATACCCTGTTCTGTGGGGCTGGATGGAAATAGCTTAAATGTAAGCTCTCGGTCTCAAGAACAGGGCTCGAGACGCTCGGGCTGGGGACATGCCTTTTTTAAGAAACTCTAAAAGCCTTTAGTGTCTGTGAAGAGCCCGAGTATTAATATTTTACACCCCACACATTTACATAACGAAGCATTCAAAGCACGCTGTGTGACGGAAAGTACAAGACTCCTACAAAAGAATAGTTTAGTAGTCAGTCATTATTGGTTATATGATCCTAAACACAATGGTATCTATCAATGTTAAACACCATTTCCACTGGTTTTCTACAGTAGTAAGGTATTATGGTCATAAATTTTTTTCAAATTTCAGAATCATTTCTGTCATTATAATTCCTTTTATAATTAATTGATGCGATAGTGATAAAAATGACATGTAAAGTTTTATTTAAATGCATTAAACGAAGCTAAACAAAGTGTGCACGCTTGTATCATGCTTGTCATGATACATTTATAAAATATAAAAATAAGAAATTATATTTGGCATATGTTAAGCCTTTTAGGACAATTAAGATTTTTTGTGATTTTATTTGAACATGCATTGTTGTTTTCAGTATCAGTGAGATTCTATTAAAAACTTTTATTCATATTTGGATATTTTCATTAATATTTTTAGCTTTTATTTTATAAAATGAGGCTTGTTTTTATATTCATATTCGTTATTTTATATTTATATTTCAATGTTAGTAGTATAGTTTTAAGTTTTTTTAAATTTTGTTCATTGTTTTAGCTATTTTTTGGGATATTAGTTATTTTTACATCAAGTTAAACTGAACATTATATTTTATTTTATTTTAGATAATTTCATTTTATTTCAAATATATAAATCTGTTTTTAATTTTAATTTCAGTTTTAGTTAACTATATTAACCCTTATTCTCATTACTGTAATAAAATAAACAACATAGTACAACATGTAACACCATGATGTAATAACATTTCCCAATTTCACTAATACGATTTTTTTTTTTTTTGTATGGAGTTATAAGACTGGGGGAGAAATCTGCTTGCTCGTCATGACCAACAATGGTCACAATGTAAAATCCTGTTCTAATAATAATAATAATAAGAATAATAATTATATGATGTAAGAACCCTGTCTTTTTGATCTAGGGTACAATGTGACTCAAAAAAACTAAAACCGTGTTTTTGAGACGTTTTATGAGATTGGTCTTTCTAGTAATGTAAACTATTCAGCTCGTCTTGTGTTTAATCATAAGGCCATTCAAACATAAAACCTGGGGGGACACCTGAGCTGAGACGTCATAATTGTGTGTGGGTGTGTGTGTTTGTGTGTGTGTGGTGTGTGTCGATGTGGGGCAGGAAGGATTTGTAGGATTTTGATGTTAGTCTTGATATTGCCAGTCCTGGGTGCGGTTAGCATTCCTCCCTCTCGCTCTGAAAAGTCACCATGATTAGATTCATCAGAGCGATGCAATCCGTCACCACAGCAGGATGTCCTCCGCACTGCCTGCTAATCATACACACAACACACACACACACACCACACACACCACACCCACACACACACACCCACACACACACCCCCACACACACACACACACAACACACATCACACACACACACACACACACACAACATCAGCTCGGCACTGAAACTAGAACACATGGACGGCACAAACAACACAGGGGTCATGATCGTCTTACAAATAAAGATTCGGTTAAAACCAAAACCTTTCTTCACCGGCCTGATGCCAAAGCACAAACCTTTAAGTTCCACAAAAAACTTTCTATTCTCTGTTCCTTTAAAACCCACAGAAATGTATTGATAATTCTGGCGTTATATGTGCTCTTCCAATATTTGCAAAAATGAGTCAGCTAGATCAAATAACTACAAAGATAATAAGATCGAAATCCTTCTAGTGCTTTATTTCAGCCATAAATTGCTTAACGATGAAATGCTTTGGCTGAAATTGGTTGAAAAAATTTCAACCCACACCTGCACATACAAAATAAGTAATAATACAATAATAATTATAGTAACTAGGGTGCTTTTTTTTGTCCATTAATTGCCTATAAGGTTTGGTTGTGATCAAGATGTGAATAATAATAAATAATAAATAAACTACAATATAAAAAACCAGACTGCTCTATGCTAATATAATAATATTAATACTTAAATATAATTTAAAAATTTAATGTGATCAGTATGATGATAAAAAAAACACAAAAAACAATACTACATCAAATCAAATATAAAATCAAAAATAAACAGCACTATTTATTATCCGTTGATAACCTTAAACATAATCCATACATTATGTAGTTTGGAATGATATATCAAAATAAACATCACTATAAATTAGAGAAATTAAAAAAATATCAGTCATAAACTTAATAAAATATTAATATATTTAGTGTGATATATTAGAAAAAATAATAATCCACTACCAAATAAAATATTAAAAATGATATAACTCTAATGTGAAAACACTCATTTGAATCCAATCCTAAAATAAATCGAGTATATATATATATAAAAACGAACCGTCAATGTAAGAATGTAATGTAATGCATTGGAGTAAATAGGAATTCGATATCAAACATATTGATTTTTTGTTTGTTTGTTTGTTTGTTTTCAGCTTCAGTGGCTCCAAAAAATTGTCAAAAGTTTCCAAATATGTTTTAAATCTTATATTTAGCAAATATTTTCATTACTTTAACCCAGTTGATAAACTCCCGTTTTTAGGTTTCCCAGGTTTCTCATAATTGTGGGAAGCTTTGGGGAAGGAACCTTTAAAAGGCCTTTATTTGTAGTAGAGTAAGATGCAATCAGCCGTATAATGATTGTTCCTGTAAATATGTTCCTTCCAAAATGATCATTAGAGGCCTGATTGCTCCGCACACAATCACCACGCCTGGCGTCCCAGTCAGAGAAGAAGCAGACTGTTTCTTCAGCAGAAACATGAGCGTGCGTGTGTCTGTCTGTCCACCGAAGCCTTTCATTCAGCGGTTATTAAAACAGTAAGCAGCTCCTCGTGTCAGACTGTGACGAGCCGAGCTTATCCCTGTCCCTCCGGTGTCAGAGCCCACTTCCTCTGTCAGCCATTTCAACTCGGCGTGGAGGAGCTCTGTCTAATACCTCCAGACTAACAATGAGAAAAATGTCAGTGAAAAATGGGTCGCGCTCCTGTGACAGTGCACTCGCCGTGGGCTAAATGTCAAAGCTCTCTCACCTCCATAAACAGGTGGCTGTTTGTTTAGCGTGTAATGCACGTGAACCTGGGTTAGGAACGCAAGCTCGTCGGCCGTAGCGGACATTAGGCATCACACTGTGTTCGGCGCAGATCCATGCTCGTTTGCATAGCAGCGGCCATCTAACAACCTGACCGTCCTCAGTAAGCATCCAGACACACGCCTTAGTAGACACTTTACTGTACTATTAGTATTAATTCAAATGAATAATCAGTGGCTGATCAGGGATAGAGTAAATCAGACAGTGATTATCGTAATATACCCTGACTGGGGGATTCACGAAGAAAACAATCCGTGTACATGTTGCCACAAAAAAACGTATAAATAAAAATCATGTAGTTAAGGCAACACTACAGTGATGTAACAAATGTAATATGTATTTATATACTTTATAATTAAATTTAAATACTTAAATAAATATAATATTAATAATGAATACTATTATTGCAATATAGAAATATTGTTATTCTATCATTTTAATGTCACTATAAAAATTTTTATGCATATTTTAATCCTACAGTAGAAGAAACTAACCTAGTATAAAATGTTTTTTTGCCATAAACTAAAGTAAAAACATGTAATTAAGCAATTATTATACACAAATATCTGACTGCTCAGTGGTGTATAAAATTAAATAAATAATAAATACATTTCTATATTAAATAATAATACTTTCTCGATTCATATTTAATACTTTATATTAACATTTAATGGTTTGTTGCCATCGACAAAAGTAAAAACATACAGTCCTTATATAATTAATACAATTTCTCTCTGATCAGATTTGTGACTAAAAGAAAGAAAGAAGACTTAAAAAAACGATCAAATATGAATCCAAATGTAATAATATTTTATTTCATATTTAATTTCAATGGTATGATGCAAGTAACAAAATTAAAAACATACAGTCATTATATAATTAATACAATTTTGTCTGTTCAGATTTGTGACTAAAGAGTAGAAAGAAAGAATTAATATTAAAAAAGGTCAAATATTAATCCAAATATAATTTTATTTTATTTTATGTAATTTTGTATTTTATTTGACATTTTATTTCAATTATTATTATGATTATTTATTAACCACTTCATTAATTACACAATTAAGTAAATATAAAGTACATTTGTAGTCAATATTTCTTTTTGTCCAACATCTGGATGGATCCATCTGCAGTCTTCTCTGCAAAAGATACAAGCAATACTGCTTTAGATTTTAGCAAAAGAAAAGCCATAATTATGCGGTCTACCAAAATAATTAATGCAAAAAATAATTATGCTGCCTATATTTTGGTATCAGGATCGTGCCTGTGATGACTTTAAATTCTGCCCATGTAGTTTCTGAAACATGAAGGTTTTTTACAGCCACAGCTAGAACAAGAGACGAGACACGATCCAGAAAGCATGAGAGTCTCCAGCTGAGCTGCAGATGTGAACGTGTCCATGCATTACAGCTCCAGACAGTTCCATCCCAAGGCATGCAGCATGCAAACCAGCACTAATGACACTGAGGTCAAGGCAAGCCGGAAAACCAAACCATCCAGCCAGTAACATATGCGAGTGTCAGATAACACACCACAAAACTCAACACTTCTGCTACGGGCTGAAATCTGCACACTGCATCAAACCCAGCCAGAGCAATGGCCAAGCATGGATATTCCTTCCAGAGCAAACGCTTGTGTGCTTGCAGTGTGGAACAAGTGGTGACTAGCAGCAGATAAACCAGATGAATTACACACACACACACACACACACACACACACGACTGCAGCATCAGAATAGCCGCGGGTAAGTGTACGCGTCAGTATTTCTCAATCACAGCCGCACCTATCCTTTTTCTGCTGGCTCTGTATTTTCCTGGAATCGATACCCCTTTTTTTTTTTTTCCTTGATGGCCTTTTTCATCACCGAGGCAATAAGCCTGTCCTAAGTGTGTGTGTGTGTATGTGTGGTTTGTGTGGTTTGTGAGAGAGATTCTGTGTCAAGTGCTATGATAGGCAGACTAGTTGAAACCAAGGCAAAGAGTTAAGTCGTTCTCCGATTATTCTCAGTATATGGAGCACAAATATACATATACATTTGCTTGCTACAGTGTTCAGAGAGTTTAGGATGACTGAATTACGAATCCTGCAGTTCTGTCTAAGCACTAAAAACATCAAGATGGAAATAAGACAAGCATTTCCTGAACAAACGGTAGTGCTTGCAAGGAGGCAAAAAAATAGCACAACAGTTTCAAGTAAGTTGGTAACAACATTTATTCGTCTTTGTTAATGTTAGTTAATAATAATTGTTCATTGTTTGTTTGCATTAGTCCACAGTACACTAACCAACCTTAAAAACACAACTTTTATATACAAATTGAAATTTTTTTTTATAACTAATTGTGTAAAAAATTGTTTAATAAATGCTGTAGAAGTATATTTCATTATTAGTTCATGTTTACCATTAAAGAAACAGTTTGTTTCTTCATTAGATTTGGAGAAATGTAGCGTTACATCACTTGCTCACCAATGGATCCTCTGCAGTGAATGGGTGCTGTCAGAATGAGAGTCCAAACAGCTGATAAAAACATCACAATAATCCACAAGTAATCCACACCGCTCCAGTCCATCAGTTAATGTCTAGTGAAGTGAAAAGCTGCATGCTTATAAGAAACAAATCCATTATTAAGGCATTTTAAATTTAAACCACTGCTTCTGGTTAAAATATGGGTTCAGAATCCATAATAATGCTTCCTTCAGTGAAAAAGTCCATCCCCTGCTTTCCTCTCACATCAAAATTCACCAACCACCAACATATGTGTTCAGAGCTGTCTTGTAAACGGTGCTTGATCTGTGCATATTTCTCTGCTGATTCAGACGAGATCACTGAGGAATGTTATTATGGGAAATTCTGAGTCCTATTTAGCCGAAGCAACATTTTGACGTTAAAATGTCTTAATATAGATTTGTTTCTTACAAAAAACACAGCTTTTCAGCTTCACTGACATTTGATGGACTGGAGTGGTGTGGATTACTTGTGATGTTTTTATCAGCTGTTTGGACTCTCATTCTGACGGCACCCATTCACTGCAGAACATCCATTGGTGAGCAAGGGATGTAACGCTACATTTCTCCAAATTTGTTTCTGATGAAGAACCAAACTCATCTTGGTTGGCCTGAAGGTGAGTACATTTTCAGCAATATGTCATTTTTGGTTGAACTTTCCCTTTAAACAAATGACAACCTTATTGTAAAGTGTTACCCAATAATGTACAGGTGTCAGGCTTAAACAAAATGTTTCATCAGAAGCTGGTCTGACACTGTCATCATGCGTGCCGAATCAACACAATGGGAGTGAATCTGTAGATGTTAAACAGAGAAAAGACTGATCACAGTTCAGCACGCAAATACATGCAAGAAAGAAATCCTGTCGCAATTCAGAATGCAAATGTCACTATGACATCAGCACTGTCGTTCCATCGTGAATACTGAACATTCCATTAAATTGACATTTTCTTCTAAACCACAAAGTTAAAAACCAAAAATAGCCCAGCTGAAGTTATAGACTGAAAACTGAAAGTGGTGGTTGAGGCTGAATTAATTGCAGAAGTTTAATTCTGGGTTTAGAGAACAATCCTTGACCAGAATGTTTGAGTAATATGAATACAGCGCTGCCTTGAAAGCACATATTCAAATCAGACTGTATTCTTTTAAATAATTCTCATGAAACTGTAGAGCTGAGAAAGAGCTGTGCATGTCAAAGTCACAAGTCTAAAGGCAGCAAAGAAATAAAGACCAGGACATATGCATGAATATACTTCACAGACAAATCCAACAGACCGATTTATTCAGAAAATGTTAACGGAGAAAGACACTTTTCAAGCTTCATTTCACAAAATTCAGTTTCTATAAGGACTGAAGCAACACATTAGCGAAAACCAAACAGAAATACAATTACATGCAGCATTTAAAGCGATTCATTGGTTTGTGCGTCTAATGCAGCGTTTTCCAACCGGTGGGTCGCAACCTGTTCTGATGAGGCCCTGGCCAGCAGGGGAAAAAACAACATTAAATGCAAATAATAAAATAAGTTACCATATAATCATAGCCAGGACAGCAAAATAAACAGCCTTATCAACTTCTCAAAGGGAGAAAACGCTGTTGTTGACATCAAAGGCTGTGCGTCTAAAGCACTTTGGCACAAATTCATTTGGGGGGTTTATTTTTAAAGAGCCAGCCTCTAAACTAACACCACCAGATCAACACTAACCCATAACGGGCTTTACGAGGGCCTCAAAGCCCCCAATTTATGATGTAATTCTGGTCAGTGTTGGCAAAGCAATAAAGTTATACTGACCACAGCACATGTTTCCACCCGAGGTTACAGAGGGTGGAGCAGAGAGACTGATAAAGAAATAACACTGAATGTGAATGTGTTTGGGCGTAAATGTGTAAATATGTGTGGTACACTAGCTGAAGTGTAAGATGGTTTAATTTTACTAAAATATTATAATATTATATATTATTATTATAGGTTAATGCATCCATAAACTACCAGTGAAACAACACACTTTTTCCCCAGCATTTATTAATTGATTAGAAACGCCATTTATTAATCAACATTATGAATAATTAATTTTAATAGCATTTATATTTGAATCCTGACAGGGTGAAGTAGAAACCATCATTCTTTGGCAACAAAACCGTATGTTGCAGTCATTATGCAACATTTTCTGATCTGCTCAATCACGAGAGCGGTGTAAACTATGTGAATTCAATTTAAATACAACTTGATTATTTGAAAAGATTTTAATTTTTAATCATCATATATAATACTCTGTTTATTATTATTATTATACATTATTAATCCTTATACCAATATGTTCTGGCTGCTCATATTCATTAAGAATTTAAAAAAGTGATGTTGTCATCATACAAACAAATATAAAACTACTATTTAATAATTGTCAAATAATTAAACAATAATATACATATGTTTTATGTATTTGGTATCATGAACTACCAGCAAAACAATCCTTGTCCCACAGCATTTTTATTAATTTATTAAAACAACAATGATTATTAATCCAGAATTATTAATAATTGTTAATTGTTACTTTACACTTGTTCATAATACATAAATGTTAATTTATACAACTCAACGTGAAATGTTAATTGTTCATTTTAATGCAATGACTAAATGAAACAAATATATATTACCAATTATATTTTATATTCCTACAAAGAATTTATAAAACATCTGTATGCACTAAAAAGTTTATTAAAAAACACACAATATAAAATGTATGCACAAAAGTTCAATTTAATGTTAATGAATGATTAAATGCACTTTATTTCCAATCACAGTCCATATTCCTGTTAGACATTTATTCCAAACAGAGGTTCAGCTTCTGTAACACGCTAATAAATCCAGAACAAACTAAGACATCAACGCTTTCCTCCCTCTACTGTGTTCTGTATTTTCTGTTCTGTGTTCTAGCAGGTCCTCTGCTATTTTCGATATAATTGTTGCCACTTGGTAATATTATTAGGAAATACGGGATTAGTTTCCACTGTTATGCTGATGATACTCAACTATATATCTCAACAAGACCAGATGAAACTTCTAAATTATCTAAGCTAACAGAGTGTGTTAAAAATGTAAAAGAATGGATGACCAATAATTTTCTCCTATTAAATTCGGATAAGACAGAGATATTACTTATTGGACCAAAAGACAGTACAACGAATCTCGTGGATTACAATTTGCAACTAGACGGATGTACTGCTACTTCCTTTTTCAGTCAAAAATCTGGGTGTTATATTGCAACTTGTCTTTTGAAAATCATATTTCCCATGTTACAAAAACAGCATTCTTCCATCTTAGAAACATTGCCAAGTTACGAAACATGTTACCTGTTTCTGATGCAGATAAGCTAGTTCATGCATTCATGACCTCGAGACTGGACTATTGTAATGCACTGCTAGGTGGTTGTCCTGCATCTTCAATAAACAAGCTACAGATAGTCCAAAATGCAGTGGCTAGAGTCCTTACCAGGTCAAGAAAATATGATCATATTACCCCAATTTTACAGTCTCTGCACTGGCTACCTGTTAAGTTCCGTATCAGTTACAAAATATTATTACTTGCCTATAAGGCCCTTAATGGGTTAGCTCCTGCTTACCTAACTAGTCTTCTACCACGCTATAATCCATCATGCTCCCTAAGGTCGCAAAACGCTGGACTTTGGTAGTAACTATGATAGCAAAGTCCACTAAAGGAGGTAGCGCTTTTTCGCATTTGGCTCCCAAACTCTGGAGTAGCCTTCCTGATAACGTTTGGGGTTCAGGCACACTGTATTTGTTTAAATCTAGATTAAAGTCACATCTCTTTGGCCAAGCATTCAAATAATGCCTCTCATAATCTTTTACTGCAGTCATAATCTTTTACTGCATTTATATCTGATCAAATGCACATTATTCTTTAGTTTGGGTTAAACAAATCATTTTGCTTGGTTGGAACAGCAGCTACGCTAATTATGTTTTGTATTTGTTTCCTCTCTGTTTTTTTTTGCACGGGATGAACTCGGATTTTACACAAGCCTGTTCAGTCTGGATCCGAACAACCTGAGAAGAGATGATGCAAGGGCCTCGAGGACCTCAGATATGCCAACCCTGAAACAACATACAGAACTACCACATTTTGCTATAAGTTTGATTGCATCATATAATCATTGCTGTTAATATTGTTCATCGTCTTTTTTATTACGTCTTATATTGATTTTTACGTACCTGCTGGTTCGTCTGTTCAGAGGAGAACTGGCCCCCCCGACTGACTCTGGTTTCTCCCAAGGTTTTTTCTCATTCTGTCACCGTCTGTCTCCTTCTGTCACCCATTTTGGTTCCTTGCTGCTGTTGCCTCTGGCTTGCTTAGTTTGGGACACTTCATTTCCAGTGTTATCGTTGACATGATTGCAAAGATATTATTTAAACTGAGCTGGATGTTGACATCACTGAATTCAATGATGAACTGTCTTTAACTGCAAAATGAGTGTTTACTATTGTCAGTTTGCATTATTGACACTATTTTCTTAATTAATGCTGTTCAGTTGCTTTGTCACAATCTGTATTGTTAAAAGCGCTATATAAATAAAGGTGACTTGACTTGACTTCTGTTTGCTCTCTGCATTTATTCCTCCGCATTTTAGCAGGCTAATTTAATCGAATCATTCATTTCCATTTCAACAACAGCAGACGAGAGGCTAAAGGATGAATCAGGAAATGCAGGCCAGTAAGCCTTCAAACACGTGCTTCATTCAGCTGTATACTGATTTATGTTGGTTTCATAAGGGCTGTAAATGATTGTCTCGCGCCTGACATCTTCCAGCTGGCGGGGATCTTGTGCGTCTCACAGATATGCATGAATATTCACTTGCAGCAGGTACTCAAAACAAGGTGTTTATGGGACGCGTAATTGAAATACGACCGTATTAAATTATTCTGATCACACATGCGCTTTATAAATGAGCCCCCAAATGCTTCTAAACACGTTCTCCTGAAATTCTCTGGCAACCTGAACGAACTTCCAAAGACACACATTCATCAAAGCACACTTCCTTCCTGATGATTGTGTGAGTAAAGTCGTGCTGAGGTAATGCTCGCTTAAGTGCCGCTAAGATGAGGGTTAACGCTACTCATTTATCTCAACAGTTTAGAACGAAAGGGACGGGGTTATGCGAGGTGAGCAAAGCATCGTGGGATGAGATCAGATAAACTGCCTTCCTGGTCGTCCATCCCTGGGCTTGTCAATAGCAACATTACTTGCATGATGTAGCCAATCACTAAGTTCAGTTCCTGCATTTGAAAAGCACTACTTGTGCACCAGAAGGCTTCCTCCTTTGATTGTTCTCCATGTACGTCATGTAAAATTAAAGCTGCCATTTTTTCCTTTATTAAAAAAGATTTATTCATAAACGAATGACTGGTACTTTTGAAAAATCATCCATGCTCACATGAAATGAAACGACTCTTCTTGATGCTCCTCCAGCTGTTATGTCCAAAATTCAGAGGTCACAACAATTTAATAATTATATGTAACCATAAAAAATACTAAAATAATTAGCAATTCATCATCCTCATCAAAAAAAAAATAAAATATCTCGTACCGTATATTACTATATTAACGTAGATAGTTACTATAGATATATCTATAATAATATATAATATATATACAGTGGGTACGGAAAATAATCAGACCCCCTTAAATTTTTCACTCTTTTAGTATCTTGCATCTTTGCTACACATTTTAATTTATTTTCATGTTTCCCTCATTAATGTACACACCAGCCCCCCAGATTGACAGAACACATATTTGTTGCCGCTAATTTGCAGATTTATTAAAAACGCAACTGAAATATCCACAGGTCCTAAGTATGCAGACCCTTACTGGTAACACGCAATATTTAACGCAGGGGTCTGTCCATTTCTTTCGGATCATTCTTGAGCGGGTGTCTACACCGGCATTTGAGTGCCCACGGGGTTTGCATTTATACTGTTGGACTGTTTAGAGCCCCCCACCTTTCTATATAAACCTTACAGGACTCGTGCTGGCCCAAGCATGAGAATCATGGAGTCACGGCACTGCCTGAAGATTTCAGAGACAGAATTGTGGCAAGGCACATATCTGGCCAAGGTTACAAAAAAATTTTCTGCGGCACTTACGGTTCCTAAGAACACAGTGGCCTCCATAATCCTTAAATAGAAGACTTTTGGGACGACCAGAACCCTTCCTAGAGCTGCCGTCCGTCCACTGACTATCGGGGGAGAAGAGCCTTGGTGATAGAGGTAAAGAAGAACCCAAAGATCATTGTGGCTGAGCTTCAGAGATGCAGTCGGGAGATGGGAAAAGTTGTAGAAAGTCAACCATCACTGCAGCCCTCCACCAGTCGGGTCTTTATGGCAGAGTGGCCCGACGGAAAGCCTCTCCTCAGTGCAAGACACATAAAAGCCCACATGGAGTTTGCTAAAAACACCTGAGGACTCCAAGTTGGTGAGAAATAAGATTCTCTGGTCTTATGAGACCAAGATAGAACTTTTGGCCTTAATTCTAAGCGCTATGTGTGGAGAAAACCAGGCACTGCTCATCACCTTTCCAATACAGTTCCAACAGTGAAGCATGGTGGTGTCAGCATCATGCTGTGGGGGTGTTTTTCAGGTGCAGGGACAGTACGACTGGTTGCAATCGAGGGAAAGATGAATGTGGTCAAGTACAGGGATATCCTGGACGGAAACCTTCTCCAGAGTGATCAGGACCTCAGACTGGGCCGAGGGTTTTCCTTCCAACAAGACAATGACCCTAAGGACACAGCTAAAATAACAAAGGAGTGGTTTCATAACAACTCTGTGACTGTTCTTGAATGCCCAGCCAGAGCCCTGACTTAAACCCACTTGAGCATCTCTGGAGAGACCTAAAAATGTCTGTCCACCAATGTTTACCATCCAACTTGACAGAACTGGAGAGGTTCTGCAAGGAGGAATGGCAGAGGATCCTTAAATCCAGGTGTGAAAAACTTGTTGTTTCTTTCCCAAAAAGACTCATGGCTGTAGTAGATCAAAAGGGTGCTTCTACTAAAAACTGAGCAAAGGGTCTGAATACTTAGTACCATGTGATATTTCATTTTTTCTTTTTTATTAAATCTGCAAAAATTTCAACAATTCTTTGTTTTTCTGTCAATTTGGGGTGCTGTGTTTACATTAATGAGAAAAAAAAATTAACTAAAATGATTTTAGCAAATGGCCGCAATATAACAAAGAGTGAAAAATTTAGGGGGTCTGAATACTTTCCGTACCCAACTGTATATATAGATATAGACTTACCTATAATTTCATCATGTATATGTTTATATAAGATGTCATAAATAATGTCACTAGCCAAATAACAATTATCCCAAACAAAGACACTAAAACCACTTTTAAATGGGTCTCTCAATGATTTTTGATTTGTGTGTTTTGAGAAATATTAAAGTACATGTTACGAAAATAATAAAATACATAAAAATAAAATACATAACAACGTTATGGTAGTTGTCCTGTTTCTGTAAAAGATATAGCACGGTCTGAGTAAAACGCTTCAAGTGGAACAATCCTTAAGTTTTTCCCATGCTGCAAATGACAACATACATATATAGATATATCTATAGATCGATAGAATGTATATTATATATATTATAATATATCAAATATTAACTGCTGAATTAAAACAATTGCCATATTTTGTTGCCTATTATACATACATTTCAAAACAGTTTTAAATATTGATGACGGTGAAAACTTATCACAATTATCTGCAGGTGCATCCAAAATAGAAGCGGTGACCTGGATGCTTTGGCTACCAGAGACAAACTAATAACAACCTGACTACACCTACAAATAATGCAAAATAAGTCATATTATGTCAGAAATTCCCCGTACAGAACAACAAAAATTAATTAGTAATCTTACACCCGAAACTCCATATGACCTGACCATTGCCTTTAATGACGAAGAAATGTGAATTTGAGGAATCGACTGCTAACATTTAAGGACGCTAGATTGCATTCGCCATGGGCACGCACTTCCTACCATAACTCCCAATCTATGACTGTGAGTGTGATTCAAGACTCGAAGAGCTCCATTGCATGCCGCTGTTATGCACTAAGACTGCTTGGATAAAGTATCTAGAAATAACTGAATGTGTCATTGATATGAGAGAGGAAGATATAAGCCAGAAATAAAGGACGCTGGCGAGAAGCGAGAGGGAAGAGACAACTTCCTGAACAAGTGCGCAAGCGGCCTGGTGAAAGGTCTCTTGCCGGTCGAGCATAGATTCACAAACACGACACGCTTTCTATTGCTGTGCACCACAAAAAACTAACTGAAAGCTTCTTAAACCGCGCATCAGACAGCACAGAGAGTGATGCGGAATTATCAACATCGAAGATAGAGCTCAAGATTGCCAACGACCTTTTCTCAAGAAACTTTCTGAAAGTAGTTTTCCCATCACACCTATATGCAAATGCATTTCAGAAAATGAGTAATTTCTACCCACCATACATGAGTCCATTTCGTACACTGCCAATGATGCAATTGAATCGACAAAAAACAGGTAACATTTCTTTTCAGTGTCCTTTTTATACAGTTACTTACGTTTACTACATTATAATAACAATAAATTATGTATAACTATATGCAAGTAACCCTAAGCCATACCCTAATCTCAACCCTAACCATACAGTACATGTAGTTAACAAATATTACTAAATAATACCTTTGATAAATATTACTCAGTACTTAAATGTATATTTACACTGTAACAAGGACCCCTTAAAATAGAGCTAATCAAAATAAACTTAAACTTTTCCATTATAAATGTACTTGCATATGCTTGAATAGAATCTATAATACCCCATCTTTATAAATATTGAGAACATAAAAAGGCATAATTTTGCTACGAGTACACATATTTTATGTTGGATTTACTTCCGAAATAGCAAATATTTATGATGACAGAAGACATTCTCTTGAATCGCACAAGCCATGCCTACCCAATACAATAGAATGGGGGTCCACATCAATTATGTAAAGGTTTTGTAGCATTTAACACAGAATAAGATTGTGTTGAGTTCTAAAATTCTCACAACAAATATTCCATATCCTACCGAGTTTAGTCCCATCTCAGTAAATGAGACCATGACCTCCTTCATCACTGTCAAACAAATCAATAATGATCAATCATTCCTGGCAACATATATGTTTTTTTTCCATTACTTATAACCCAACGCTTGATTATATATAATTCAACTCTTCTTCGTCATGTAATATAATTTGGAAAGTTGAATTACTTTTAATCCAATTTAATTAAACTTAAAAAGAAAGAAACAGAAACCTGAACAAAGACCATTTTGATAAAACGTTTTTTAAAGTTTATTTGAAATGAGGTGAGGAACCTCTTACAGATAGGCCTACAATTCTTTCCATGAAGCTCAAGATGCTCTTTGAAACATCTTAGATCATGCTGAAGCTTCACTACTGCTTTAATTAAAGCAGAAGAGACACAACCCAAAGACATTCACCTTCACTTTTAAATCCAACTTATACCATTTTACAATATGGCAAAATAGCTTCCCAGACTTTTGCACCCCATGTACTGTACGCCTTGCTGCATTACACAAGAGACAGCGCAGTCCTTTTGTACTTCTGCTGCTCCTCACCAAAGAGAAACGCTATTCTGAGCTTCAAGAGAGACACGAAGAACAACCAGCCACCGACAGCACATCAGAACAAACAACAAGAAGCAAGGGCCAGTGTCTACACCCTAACCTAACATGAACAATATGCCAAATAAAGAGAAACGATAATCAATATTAATACTAATTAGGCCTGGGCGATAAAACGGTACCGATATTTATCAACGGTACACCTTCTTCGATAACGATAAAAAAATGTTCAATATAGTGCACGATATAGGCACGTGCTATGAGTGACTCAGACAGCACACACAAACACATGCTGAATTTAGTGCTGTGCCTGCCTGTGATGAGGATATTGTGAATAAGCATGAATATTAGATCGAATTTTTAATAACTATTTGCATTTGAATGTGGTGTCGTCAGGAGGCGTCACAGTGGTAGCGCAGATGCAGTGATAGAGAATGTAGTGACCGCATTGCATAAAATGCATTTATGTTTTTTGTTATCTAGCCCACGAGACGCCCGCGTCTGCTTTTTCATTCAAAATGTGAGAAGGATAGAACTCCAATGCAGAATTCTATTAGGTTAATACTGAACAAGCCATTTCCCACCAAGAACGCATATCAGCACATTTTTTTAGTCGGTACAAAGTATGACTTGCTGCAGCTCGGCGTCTCACCAAAGATTGTATGAAGCCATGCCAAGTTACACAGAACAACAACCATCACGAGTTGTGGAGTTTATTCTTTTCCCCACTGCATCTAATGTTTTTAAATGCACTCTGTAGTGGCTGGCGCTTCGCTCTTTTTGATTAGCTGCATAAATACTGAGCTGTATTTAGTTCATAATTGTCTCTTATGCAATTACAAATTATTTTGAATGTTATTTAGTTAATTTAATGCACAGTTTTATATAGACCGTTTCTAGACACAATAATGCCACAGTTTTGATAGCAGTTTATTCCTTGAGTGATGCCCATCCGGTGCCTTGTTCGGGAGACATCAAAATTTCCTTAAGAGTCCCATATGAAAATTTGGCTAAAAAGAACAATTTTGGTGTATTTGGTGGTAATGAAATGGGTTTATGCTGTTTAAGGTTAAAAACAACCCATTTATTGTCCCATGCCTGTCCATTTCGTTTCTCCTCTATCCCCGCCTTTTCGGAAAACAGCAACTCGTTTTTACAACTCATCCGGTCTGAAAAAGCGGTTGTCTGTGCTGGCCAGCTATCCCTGCGTTTGTGATTTGGCCCATACTCGCCCTTGAGATGAAATGTGACGCCCCTTGCATATTTTGATGATTGGCCTGGCAGCCGGACGATGAGCACAAACCTGAAAACCCATATAAACAGGCCCTCTCTTTGCCTCCGTGTGGGACATAAGTGGCAGAGTATATGACTTGCGTTGCTTCTTTACGTGTTTGTGTTTTGCTCGCGCCGCGTAAACATAAAACACCAAATAGAAAATAACTGCATTTGTGATCGAGAATGACAAACAACAAGCACTACTCGCACTGGCTCAAAAACGCTATTTAAAATATATAAAATTAAACGCTTAAATATAAACAACTTATTTACAGCGTTGAGGTCCGAAACACCGCAGTGTATTCCTACTCTTCCAGGAATCATAAAGTCCTGCCATAAAATGTGCTACACATCTGAATTATTTGGGTTGAGCTTTCGGGAACCTGTGGTTGTAATACACGTACCACTGATTCCGAGTCGTGTCTTTTGTGGAAGGCCACAAAAAAATTTAATTTCGCTGTCCACACGAAACAGCGTCACACACGGCGCCTACAGTGGCAGAGGCTTAGGCCTAGCGTGATGAACGCGGGAGGTTTAAATGCGCAGAGCGGGGGGCCTTTGGGAGAACGGTGCGCCGCGATTTCACAAAGAGCGTCCCGGAAGCCCATTGCTACACCGGCTGACGCCCGCTTCTTAACCAACGGGTGAATACGTCCGTATCCCACATCGGCAAGTTTGGTTATTTCCCTCAGCACCAGCCGGACACTCTGTGCTGACGAAGCAGATAGTCGTCCTCTTTTGGAAGACCCACAAGTATTTCGCTTCCAACGCATCACACCGTGTCTTCACGACAAGGCAAGCGTAAACAACAATAAGCGAGAATACCAAGTTTACGCTTCTTTCTTACTTTTGCGTAACAAATTCTGGCGGCGTTACAATCTTCCCACATCGTGACGTATATATGTGGGGGCGTGTTAAAACGAGCCATTTAAGGTAGGCGTGGCTGACTCTTAACTTAAAAAGAATATCTCTTTGGATTTGAGACTTTAGCTTTGCAACTTTACAGATCTTATTTATACACCAAGAGCTTGTAACAGTCCAAGCGAAGCAAAATTTTTAATCGCATCATAGTACCCTGTAAAACCTTTGTAATCTGCATATAAACATAGAATGAAGAGTGTTTTTTTTCATTTTGTGTTTGTATTGTTTAAAACAAAATATTTGTTTTTTGGTCTCCATGATGACAGTGCAATTTACACTTCAAAACTACCGTGGAAATAAAAAAAAATTATAGTGTCATCTTTTTTTTAACAAAGGTTATCAAAAATGTCAAGATCTTCGTACCGAACGATATGAACCTTCTATAGTTATAAATTTTTTTAGCTCCTAGCGCCCAGCCCTAATCTAGGTTTTGTAATGTTGATGCCGTGTGCTCAATGAATCCTCCGGCTGTCACTCACGTCCAAACACTATCAATCATTACCTCCTCAACAAACCCAGAAACGCTTTCTTTCTGCCTTTTTTACTGTCAAGGAGACATTATGAAGGGCTCTTCATAGGCAGCAACCAGAAACAGCACTCCAACTTCGAAACAACGTTTTGGTACTGCTGCTACTAACAGCTCACTAGGTTTTTGGATAGATCCCCAGTGTTCCTGTGTTCACGGCCTACAGAGTAACTGCACCTGCCCGAAAGCAGCTTAGTTTTGAACACCGAATCCATTTAGTGACTGACAACAAGGCACACCTCTGTCGGTTTCCCGGGTTCCTCAAGGGCCCTGCTAGGCATGTTGCGATGCTTCTGATCCTGAATGTGTCTTGGCTGCCAACGTCTTAATGGAGAATAAAAAAAAAAATACCACTTTTGCATCATTTAATTTCCGCTTATATGATTTCCAGTACCTACAGGACACGTTCACTCTGGAGGGCACAAATTTGATCCCTGTTAGGAAGCAACTTGTGGGTATTTAACCTCAATACAGCTGTTAGGTTGTACAACTAAGACTCGAGATACTACTAAACCACACAACATCCCGAACCTGACTCTTTCACAAGCACCTCCAGCCCACGGTCCCCATTTATCCACTTAACCGCCACCTTAACTCACTAAAACTAGTCTCAAATGGGGACCTATTACTTACTTATTTTTATATTATCTTATATATTAGTGCTGTCAAAATTAACGTGTTAACGCAGGCGATTCATTTGTCCATTTTAACAGTGTTAAAAATATTTAACGCATTAAGGATTCATCTATATTTAATTTAAAATAATATAAAGTTTGATAACTTTATTCAATTTCTCTATATTTCCTACTTACGGAAGGGCACATTCATTGACATTTATTATACTGGGTTTTGAATGTGAAGTTGTTTTTTTAGTTTCACTTATTAGAGCTGTTTTTTTTAAAAAGTCTACAAATGTTAAAACTTGTAGCGCTCAATTAGCTGTTCATTTTGAATGCTATAGCAGGTTAATATAGGTAAATAAAAGGAAAACTTTCGTAAACCCATCAGTAATAATTGCTAGCATGGATTACATGGACTTCATCCAAAAACAAGATCCATTAACATTTAAACATCTACTGTCCTTTATGTGTTTCTACTTCATTTGAAATTGAAGTGAATTATTGCCATGAATGTTAAATTGTGTTAAACTTTAATGTTAGGTGGGATTAATCGTGTTTATTAGCAAATAATTTCAGGAAAAAAATAGATTTTTTTATCGATTGACAGCACTTATTGTCTATATAACGATAATTAATATAGTTATTTTTGTTGGAAGATTCAACAAAACAAATATGCATATATTTTTTCTCAGAATTGAGACAGAAACTAGGAATTCTGACTTCCTTTCTCGCAATTCCAAAAAAAAGTTTTGTTTGTTTGTTTGTTTCTGCCACAGAATTAAAATGTACAATTTTAACTTTATATATTCTGAGAAAAAGTCAAAATTGTGAGGTTAAAAGTCACAATTAGGCGGAAACGAGCTTCCATATAAAACAGACAGTTTTGACTTTAAATTCAATGGATGAGCCACATTTAAGACACAGCAGTTCTCTACACCTAACAAAACAACAAAACTCTACATGTCTTTACCAGTTTGGAACACGTCCTGCTCCGCATTTTCACTTTATTCCACATTCCTCATGTGGGTACTACATAAAGCTTACCATGCCTATAAAGCGTCATGCCACCCTCCTTACCGTACACTTCACACTCAAGCTGTGCATTCATTGGACAATCAGATCGAGCTGTGCGGCAACTAAATATGTGCCAAATACAGGAGCAGATGGCCTGTTTTCTGCTGGAGTCTCAGTCCTGTTTGATCAGCTGTGTGTGCCTGACATCATCCACCTCCAGAGAGCTCATCACATGAGCACGAAACCCAGCAAATGAAGTTTACACATAAAAACCACAGCGCAGCCTCAATGAAGTCAGCGATGCAGACAATGATAAAACTCCCATCAGCCCACAATGCAACTCACCTCAGGCTGAGAGAAAGCTGCTGGTCCTTAGACTGGAGGAGATCGGCCACAGAGAAGCTGCTACTTCCCAAGAAGTTGCTCTAAAGAGAAAACACAGGAGAATGTGGTCATGACATGAATGCAGACGTCAACCAACTGTAGAACATTATGATAAACACATCCGGAGATCATCTTACATACGCTTTTCATTAATGACGTCTCTATATCTAAACCGTACTGCAACTTTCAGTTACAGCTGCTTTTTAAATTCCAAATCGATTCCTGAATTTGAATTGAGGTAGCAAATGGAATATAGAAATGTCATGTGAATTCTGAATGTAATGAGGCAGAATCAAAATGAAATGAAATTCTAAGTAATATAAGTGTAATGTTTAACGAGAAAATGAAAGTTCAAGACAATATTTGAATCCTGAAAAGAAAAAGAAAAAAAGTTTGAAGTGATTGAAGATTCATATGCTTTACAAACAGAAAACTATAGAATGATATACAGACAGATATAATGATGGATGGAACAAGTGCCAGATAGAATGATAGATAGATAGAACAATACAAAGACAGACAGACAGATAGACAGATAGATAGATAGATAGATAGATAGATAGATCTCATAGCTCGTATATAAAGTAGAGTAATAGGATATATAATAGATAGATAGATAGATCAGAAGATATTATGGTTTGCATGGAATTTTCTTCCTGTCAACACTGTATCATCTGCCCTGGCCTGTAAACATGTTTAGTGGTGTCTATGCATGAAATCCAGCAGCGGCATTTGAGCATGAATAACACACAGTTCAGTAAAAGCGACCTCAATAAACACCAGATTGTACAAGATACATATTGCTAGATGACCAGGAATGGAGTGACGATAGAAGAAAAGGCAATGATTAAGGGCACTAGAAAAAGCAAGTGTTGGTCTTACAAGCATGACATACAGACAGACAGA
>JADLZN010009505.1:141967-207028 GCA_018155175.1 Sinocyclocheilus anophthalmus | reverse complement strand
ACATGTAGCACACCACGACCACATGTTTCGACGGCCATACTTTGAAAACATAGCGAACACTTAATCAATAGCTGTGCGTTGACGCAGTGTAGACATAAACTGACAAACACAGTCGCTATTAAACAAGAAACTGCAGCTGAAACGCCGAACTATAGACATTCAGATACAAACAGACAGAGATGTACCCAAACACGGGAGCACAGACATCTTAGACACCAACACAAACACACAGAAATGCAAATATTCACAAGGATTCCAGCACGTGCAAAAAAAACAGTCGTGCACAAACATGCAAAAATGCTAAATACATGCAGAAAGGCTCACAGAAACTCAATGAAGATTTGAGCTGAAAATCCTAATGCAGTGTGCTTCAAACAAACTCACTGAGGCAGCAAGACATCAAAGACCTATTACATAAATAGCCTCAGATCTCAAGCATCCACAGACTGTCTTTCAAACCAAGACGCCAGATTCTCTAAAATCTCGCCCTTGGGCGGCAGGGAGTTTTCATCAGACTCGTTGAGATGTGTTCTGTTGCTATTGTCAAACAGAGTGGATGAGTGTTCAGAGCAGGAGTTACACTCGCCCAGGGGGCTGCAATCTGCTCCCACTCCCACCTTTGGCCCCCCGGCCTAACTTTCAAGAGCTTTACTAGTTCCTGCATGTGGGTGGGGTGGGATAAGGGACTCAGGGTGGGTGGATGGCCATATGTATGAACGCTTTTAGATTTTAGATCCGTTTCCTTTCTTTCTTGCTACAAGGTAGAATAAAGGAAAAGGGAGAAATTCATAGGCTGACCCTCTACAATCTACATACTGATGTTTAGTGATTTGGTAGGGGGAGTCACCAGAATGTAACATTTCAGCCACAGAACTTCTTGGGAGAGCTGTGAAATCATGCTTTGCACCAATAGTATAAGCTGTACTGAAAAAAAAACCTACTGTGATGTTATTTTGAATGCTTCAAGGCACAATATGCAAGTTTTTGTCGCTAGAGGGCACATATTCAAAACAAACAAGAAACAAAAGCGTAGTTTGGTGATGCCGTGACTGAGTGTGGAATCATGGGTGTTGTTGTCTTCATCACCACAGCCGAAGCAATCTGACGGGACTCGGGCAGAAATCATGTTAATGGATGAGCTAATGTATTAAAGATTATTAACGTCGTAGTATGAAGCAGATTGAGGCGGAAAGCCGTCGAAGCAAAACGAGGCCGCTGAAGCAATTGCTACTGAGGACGAGTGCGATACACGGCTCGAAAGCAGCAGAGCTTTTTATTATGCCACAGTCGACCGCTTCTGCTTCTTCCGGTCATGTGGGGTAAAACAGTGCTGTTTTATACTAGATACATTTGAGTGTATTGAAATTTCTGTTATAATGCTACTCTGTGCGTTCGTCATCTGTCTAATAAAATTCAACATATTAAAGTGTCTTTGGGTTTTCCATGTTTTCAACAAAATAAAACCGGAAAAATCAAGGGGTTATGTGGCATGGGCAGGCGACGCTGTTAGTGTCCTTCCGGTATTGGCATAACACACTAGCGACAAATCAGAGCCTTAGCTCGTGATGGGTTCTTTTTTGTTGTTCATCTTAATTCATTTTATGCCTTTCTAATGGAAACACTAAAACCACCACCCCCCTTAAGGTGGTTTTAGGTTCCAGTTTAAGAAAGCATAAAATGAATCGAGATGAACAACAAAAAGAACACAGCCAAAAGCTTAAGGCTCTGCTTTGGTTCGCTGGTGTATGCAAACTGAAGGACAATAACATGCGTCGTGCCAAGATAAACCTCGATTCGGTTTTTAATTTTGTTGGAAAATGGAACACCTACAAAGAATTTAACATTATGCATTTTATTAGACGGGGTGACCAACGCCAAGTAGTCAGTATAACGGAACTTCAATACACTCAAAATGTATCTAGAGTAAAACAGACACGTTTTAACCCAACATGAACGAAGAAGCAGAAGAAGCGGTGACTGTGGCATAATAAAAGCTCTGCTGCTATCGAGCCATGTATCGCGCTCGTCCTTCATTAGCAATCACTCCAGCGGCCTCGTTTCGCTTCCACGACTTTTAGCCCCATCCTGCTTCGTACTACTGTGACCTTAATAAGGCTTTAATACATTAGCTCATCAATTAACATGATTTCTGCCCGAGTCCCGTCGGATTGCATCGGCTGTGAGGATAAAGACGACTACTCCCATGATTCCACACTCAGTCACAACGTCATCAAACTACGCCTTTGTCTATTTGTTTGTTTTGAATATGCGCCCTCTAGCGGCGAAAACTTCTATTGTGCCTTTAAGCATTCAAAATACATCACATGCAGGTTTTTTTTTCAGTACAGCTTATAATAATTTGGTGCAAAGCATTGAATTGACAGCTCTCCAAAGAATGTCTGTGGCTGAAATTGTTAAAATTCCATAGGTGACCCTCTCCAAATCACTAAACATAAGGTATGTAGATTTGTAGAGGGTCACCTATGGAATTTCATCCCTTTCCTTTATGCTACCTGTGTAGCAAGAAAGAAAGGAAACGGATCTAAAATCTAAAAGCGTTCATACATATGGCCATCCACCCACCCTGAGTCCCTTATCCCACCCCACCCACATGCAGGAACTAGTAAAGCTCTTGAAAGTTAGGCCGGGGGGCCAAAGGTGGGAGTGGGAGCAGATTGCAGCCCCCTGGGCGAGTGTAACTCCTGCTCTGAACACTCATCCACTCTGTTTGACAATAGCAACAGAACACATCTCAACGAGTCTGATGAAAACTCCCTGCCGCCCAAGGGCGAGATTTTAGAGAATCTGGCGTCTTGGTTTGAAAGACAGTCTGTGGATGCTTGAGATCTGAGGCTATTTATGTAATAGGTCTTTGATGTCTTGCTGCCTCAGTGAGTTTGTTTGAAGCACACTGCATTAGGATTTTCAGCTCAAATCTTCATTGAGTTTCTGTGAGCCTTTCTGCATGTATTTAGCATTTTTGCATGTTTGTGCACGACTGTTTTTTTTGCACGTGCTGGAATCCTTGTGAATATTTGCATTTCTGTGTGTTTGTGTTGGTGTCTAAGATGTCTGTGCTCCCGTGTTTGGGTACATCTCTGTCTGTTTGTATCTGAATGTCTATAGTTCGGCGTTTCAGCTGCAGTTTCTTGTTTAATAGCGACTGTGTTTGTCAGTTTATGTCTACACTGCGTCAACGCACAGCTATTGATTAAGTGTTCGCTATGTTTTCAAAGTATGGCCGTCGAAACATGTGGTCGTGGTGTGCTACATGTGTCTGTAAAAATGTGTGCGCGCGTGTGGTTCCAGTCACATTCTGTAGCTGTGACTGGGTTGTAATGCAGCCCACCTGTTTCCTCACTCCTTGTTGTGGCCGTGTGGAGATCAGAATTATGTTCTTTGAAGTAGGTCTCATTGCTTCCTGTATAACTGCATGCATGTGTTTGTGGTTCCCTCTCTATATTGGGGATGTTTTTGTGATCTTGTTTTCGCAAGCCTCCTGTATGGATTGGTCTCCCTCATCCTTCTGTGTATATATAGAGTGGGTACGGAAAGTATTCAGCCCCCCTTAATTTTTTCACTCTTTGTTATAGTGCAGCCATTTGCTAAAATCATTTAAGTTAATTTTTTTTCCTCATTAATTTAAACACAGCACCCCATATTGACAGATAAACACAGAATTGTTGACATTTTTGCGAATTTATTAAAAAGAAAAACTTGAAATATCACATGGTCCAAGTATTCTACCCGTTGCTGTGACACTCATATATTACGTCAGGTGCTGTCCATGTTCTTCTGATCAGTCCTTGAGATGGTTCTACAACCTTCATTTGGATTCCAGCTGTGTTTGATCTAAACTGATTGGACTTGATAGAAAGCCACAACGACCTGTTCCCCCCTATCAGCCTTACAGCTCACAGTGCATGTCGAGCAAATAGAATCATGAGTCAAAGGAACGCCAGAAGATCTGCAAGACAGAATGGGGCAAGGCCACAGATCTGGCCAAGGTTACAAAAAAAGTTTCTGCTGCACTTAAGGTTCCTAAGAGCACAGTGCCTCCATAATCCTTAAATGGAAGACTTTTGAGACGACCAGAACCCTTCCTAGAGCTGGCCTCCGGCCAAACTGATCTATCGGGGGAGAAGAGCCTTGGGGAGAGAGGTAAAGAAGAACCCAAAGATCACTGTTGAGCTCCAGAGATGCAGTCAGGAGAAAGTTGTAGAAAGTCAACCATAACTGCAGCCCTCCACCAGTCGGGGCTTTATGGCAAAGTGGCCCGACGGAAGCTTCTCCTCAGTGCAAGACACATGAAAGCCCTCATTGAGTTTGCTAAAAAGCACCTGAAGGATTCTCTGGTCTGATGTGACCAAGATATAACTTTTTGGCCTTAATTATAAGCGGTATGTGTGGAGAAAACCAGAAACTGCACATCACCTGTCCAATACAGTCCCAACAATGAAACATGGTGGTGGCAGCATCATGATGTGGGGGTGTTTTTCAGCTGCAGGCACAGTATGACTGGTTGCAATTAAGGGAAAGATGAATGCGGCCAAGTACAAGGATATCCTGGACGAAAACCTTATCCAGAGTGCTCAAGACCTCAGACTGAGCCGAAGGTTTACCTTCCAACAAGACAAATACCCTAAGCACACAGCTAAAATAACAAAAGAGTGGCTTCACAACAACTCTGTGACAACAACTTCTTGAATGGCCCAGCCAGAGCCCTAACTTAAACCCAACTGAGCATCTCTGGAGAGACATAAAAATTGCTGTCCACCAACGTTTACAATCCAAACTGACAGAACTGGAGAGGATCTGCAAAAAGGAATGGCAGAGGATCCCCAAATCCAAGTGTGAAAAACTTGTTGCATCTTTCCCAAAAATACTCATGGCTGTATTAGATCATAAGGGTGCTTCTACTAAATACTGAGCCAAGGGTCTGAATACTTAGGACCATGTGATATTTCAGTTTTTTTTCTTTTTTAATAAATCTGCAAATATTTCAACAATTCTGTGTTTTTCTGTAAATTTTTGGGTGCTGTGTGTACATTAATGAGTACATAAAAATTTTTACTTAAATGATTTTTAGCAAATGGCTGCAATATAACAAAGAGTGAAAAATGTTCTGAATACTTTCCGTACCCACTGTAATATATATATATATATATAACTTTACGTCTAAGTTCCAACTTCTACTTTATTTTACTAATTCTATCTCATTTCGAGTACAGTTCTGCATTATATTTGCTAGTAATTCAGCAAGTGAATTGGAATGAAAAGATCTCAACTGGATTCTGAATGACGCACATCCCTGCTGCAGAGCATTATTAGTTTCTATGACGAGGGATCTGACAGATGTGGAAGGCCGGCAGGACCCAAAAACCAGTGGCTGTTTACAAATCAATCTCAGAACAGCCATAGATGTGCTACAGCTGAGAGATGCACCCTAATAATCCCCCTGGAATTTGTCACCATATGTGGAAAAGGAAGCAAATCCAATGTGTTTTCACGCATGTACGTTCTTACTTTAAGACGTCACAATCACAGTGAGAACTTACTGTAGTTGTGTCATCACTATGAGAGAGACCCCACATCCCACTGAGGAGCCCTGTGGTGCCGTTGGGTTTTGTATGTTGTGTTTATTTTTCCTTGAGAATGTAGGAAAGGCGGTCGGATGGCTGTGCGAGTAGGTTCATCGAGTACTGTTTTGGCCTGAGGAGGAGTAAAGGCTCAGTCGGGTATAGAGGAATGGTTTGGTGATCTGTAATTTTACTCTGGGTTCACTCCTGGTTCTTTGTGATGTTTACACTGCCCTCTCTGTTTTTGGGGAGTAGACCACAGCCAGGCTGGCGTCCCTATGTGTGGCCTATCGGTGCTGTATGTCTTAAAAATGGAAAGCAGTGACAGTCTCATTCAACTGTACTGGACTTCACCAAACTGATCAGCATTATGACTGTAAACCAAAGCCTCTTTTCCATCAACAGAGTGTTAGTGGTGTCGGTGTCCAATCTGGATCCTTTCTGGCTCTGCTTTGCTCATTAGATCGAAGTAAGCGTCGTCCTTAGGTGAACATGACAAATCTATCCGAAAACAATGAAAACAGTCATCAGAAGCCAGAGTGTTGGGTAGATTATTCTTCCAAAGCAACAACTCAACACCGGTTCTTGAACATATCTAATTAAGACCACCACCCATTTAAAAACCCACACGCAAACAATAAATCACCAAATGGTGAAAAACTAGATAAATCCCATTATTGTCTGAATATGTGGCACGGTGCTCATTCATTGGACTAATTCCAAGACATTTATTTTATTAGTTATTAGTTGTATTTAAATTGAAATATGAAATCTTATATATTTAAACAGTTATATATAAATAAACAAATACTATAATGTGCTATATTGGTTTGTGAGTTGGTCATGTTGAAGCACATTCAGTTATTATTAATTTCTCAGATCAACGGCAATGTGGGCAGATTCAGAGATCTACCGATCTGCACAATTTCAGTGGAAAAAGGGTATGCGTCATGAAGTATGAGAGGTGCTGAATCCGAACTGATCTAAACAGGTAGCATTGCTTTCACAAGGAGCCACTGGTTGATCACAGTATTGATAGTACAACTTCTTGTCTTTGTTTTCATAAAACTGCTGTCTTACAGGCCAGCGTGTGTTTTGTTTTGACTGATAGTTTTGACTGACACAAGCATAATCACATACTCTCCCTATCAGAAAATCACAAACAGACGTGTTTTTATGTGATAAACTGGCAGCAGTACACACATGCCAGTCTGTCTAGGTCTGATCTGACCTCATTTCTGCAGTGCATGAAAAGGGCATATGGACGCCCAACAATTAAACAAAGTAATCGAAGCATGTGACGGCGTGCTGATTACCATTGATTTGATTGCGCCCATCGATTCTGAAAAGCCTTAAAAGGCATGTGATGTCTTCCCCTCAATTTATTAGCTGTCTCACAGACGCTTGAAAATATCTAGACTGAGTTTCAAATTCTTTTCGTTGTCAATGCTTAAATCTTTCATAACAGTTCTGTCATCTTTTATTTACCCTAATGTCGTTCCAAACCTGTATGATTTAGAAAAACAAAACAAAAGGAGAAATTTGAAAGAATGTTTATGCTGATCTTTTATCGGATCAAGTACAGTCAAGCTCCAAAAAAGCATCATGGAAGTACCAGAAATATTGCCAAAACATTATGCTCTATATTCCAAGTCTTCCGAAGCCAAACCATTACTCTGTATAACAGTTTAACATGTAAGGCAATCTTGCACTCTTAAATCTTATTTGCAGTTCTGCATATACAAACCAGTGTTGCCATTACTTAAACTTAATCTAAACCAAAATTAGATATTCTCGTCTGCCTTTACAAACTACTGCAAATAGTTTTAGTTAAATACTAAACCACATTATACATAGAATATAATCAATCAATCAATTAAATTTAGAAATTTTAAAGAAAAATTATTAATATAAAAATGATAAATCACCTAAACAATTACTAATGAAACTAAAATTAAAATATAAAGATAATCAAAATCTAATACTATATTATAATACTAAATAACATTGAATTTTCAACGTCCCCAAAGCACGTGCATGAAAGACGTGACTAAATGATGACAACATTTAATTTTGTATAAACTTGTTCTTTAAACCAAACCATGCTTCATGAGAAAGTCATAGACATTTGAGATGATGTACGCATGCAAGACTTTAACTACACTGTATTTTTTCCGTCGCTGAGGTAAACTTGGATCATGGGAGTGACATGAGCTGTATTACGTCATTTACAGCAAAACTACGAATAATGAGTTATGTAACGTTAAGAGTCTAAACAGCTCTGCATTGGGACAGTTTCAGTTTGAGCTATCCTTTTCCACTCTCTTTCCTAAAAACCCATGCCAGTCCATATTACAGAAAGACAGAACAGTCCCACACACGCACACGCTGCCCTGCTGCAGTAACAGTGTTACTCTGCCAGTGAAAAATGAGCCACAGTGAGGTGGACAGTGCAGGGGCCACCCTTTTGCCCTCCCCACTCATATTCCCTTACCTCAGTATCTCTTCCTCTCTCGCGCTTTCCCTCCTTTTATCTTTTTTCTCCCTCTCCCTTATTCCCGTTGCCTGGCACAGGGCCTCAGGTTTCCACCGCAGCCCCAGAGCTTGCCCACACTCCCCCAGGGCCCCAAGTGCTCCATGATACGGGATGTGGAAATAATGTGACTGGAGTACTTCCACCCTGCCTCCAGAAAATCAGGTTCTGCGGATTGTTTATTTGAGGGGAAGGAGGCCTCAGCCAAACATCCTGTTTTAAAAAGCTTGCCTGGGTTTTGTAGCGCAGGGGCTGCTCAACTACCCCTTTGACGGCAGGGGGAAGCTGAGGAATGTTGAAGAGAAACCCAGCGGCCTGGAGGTGATGGGTTGGGATGTGCATTTGTATATGTGTGTGAGACTACATGTGTCTGTGTAGCATTCGTTTGATTTGAGTTTTTTTCTTTCTTTTCATTTTGACGGAGAGATGCACAGTATGTAAATATAACACATGCGGTACCGTGCCGTCATGGCTATACTATACAGCTCTCCTTGAGCGCGTGTTCCTGTCCTGAATGACCAACTTCCTCTTCCCCTTACATAACACACGTAAACAAGGCAAACAAATGCTCATCGGCCAATAGCGGACAGCTGAATTAGTCGCCCACCTCTATTGTATCTCACAACAGATTGAGAAAAGATATGCATATTTGTTTATGGTAATACTGTTTATGTCTCTCTGAGACTATCATGTTTTTGTCTTTGTCAGTAGGTTTCCGTGTGTAAATACGTGCCGCTTGGCCTTCTCAATGAGGAACTGGACTTGGATTTTAAGGATATTAGATTCAATTGTATTTTTTTCTCACCACATTGTTTGACCACAGTAAATATTTCAAGATGTAAAGCATATTGTTGTGATATCAGTCACGTATTTCACAAAATCAATATCAAGAATCACTATTTGAGTCACTAGTGGCAGTATGATAATAAACCTTTCTTTTAAGTGAATGTGACATCAATTTCAGCCAGGCATATTCTTTTAGTCTAATGTGAATTTAGATCTACACATTTACAGAAATCATCAAAATGCAGTCACAGTTTTAATCGAGGGTCATTTTACTTATGTTTTTGTTTTGTTTTATTTTATTTTATTTTAATTTATTTTATTTGCCATGCTTACACTGTGACATAAAGCATGCTTATATATCATCTAGTATATGTGACAACCAATGTGTTTGTCCATTTCAAAAGAGAGAAGAGTTTGTGTAAAATTGCAGACCATTCGTACAGGTAATCATTTCCTCACTGAGCCCACCCCCACCCAGTAATGAGTGAGAGATCGAGTCCTGCAATGTGCTCTGGGAAGGCTGGGGCAGCCCATCTCTCCTCTCCCTCCACCCTGCACGCCGCTGTGCCTGCCTGCCTCCTCCAATAGAGCTATTCATTCAGTCCGGGCCACGGGGTTAGGGAAACAAATAAAGAGGCAGCCATGCCATTAAAAATGTATGGAATGTCCAACTGTTAGTTTAGTGTTTTAGCGAACCTCCTCTCAAGGCTGTGGAAGGGGGAACAATACTCCGTTCAGGTTTTGCGTTCGGTCTCAGCTGGCCTGTGCCCAGAGGGTAGCCAGCAAAAAGGTGGCAGTAGTAGATGCAAAAGCCGGTTTTGTTTTCCGAGCAGTTTAGGATCCATGGTAAAAAATAAATTATTGCGCCTGACACTGGGATGGACAAGCGGTGATTTAGGCCTGTGGTTTGATTGCCTAGCTAAAATAAAGTGAAGAATGTTTTCTCCCCTTCCTCCCTAGAGGAACATTGACAGTTGTGCAGGGACCTATGGCAGTCAGTATTTTTAAAACTGGGAGAGCCAACGCATTCCTCTGGCCTGCAGAATGCACTGTGTGGATTAACTGTAGGGGCCCATGGAGTCTAACATCCTCACGTTAACCTTCATTAAGAGATAGACACAGAGCGTGCATGGAGAAACGGACACGATGTGTGGGGCGGAATGGAGCGCTAGTCTTTAAATGTTTAGTTCACTCAAATTTACTCACCGTCATTCTTTCTTTGTGATTTTAAGGTGAATTATTCGTTTTAGTTTTGTGTACATCTTCTAGGTGTTAGTACTTTTGACACAATGTTATTCTCACACAGGATACATTTGTCACAAAACATTTTTTTTTACTTTTTAATGTGTAATTTCTCGATTTAGTTTTTCTGTTTCTTCCTTTCTTTTTTTCTTTCCTTCCACAAGTTTGGCCAAGTGGTGATGTTCTCTTGTTTTAGAAACGGGTGCTACAATCAAAAGGGTTGAAGGCAGTGCACACTTGTCAGGCTAAATCATATTGGCACTGGCATATTTTTGGATTTTTCCAGAACTCTATGAGGGGAGTTGTTTTTCCCCCTTGTGTTTGCTGCTCAAAATTATGGAAATATTATTCAGACTAACCGAGCAGGATACGCATGTCTGTCGAGGGACTGGGCTCACAAATGGGACTTTCTATTATTACTCTCCAAAGAAGTCAAGAGATTGAGTTTTCTTGAATCCTCTTACTAAATTAGCGATATTAATATGATATATGTGTGGTGTCGTGTGTGTGTGTATTATATAAGTGTGTAATGTTTATTTTTTTAAATTACAAAAATACTGCAAACATGGTGTTTTCTCAGTTCAATTGCCATTGGCAGATGTGACATGCAATTAACTTTTGACTGTTACACTCTTACAAAATATTTCACCAAGTAGTACCTAGATATTGCAAAATAGGCAACTTATTGTAGTGACTAAAGAAGAAGCCGTCTGTTTTTCTTAACATTTAGGAGTCCTTGATCCTCACGCTAATGACTGCAAACAGATAAGAAAAGAGAGATAGAGATATAGCAAGAGAGACAGGCCTGGCGATCAAACTGCAATCACTCACTTAGCCGCAGCACATTCTCTGATGTGATTAGTGGTATGACGAAGCACACTGTACCTGTTTTAGTTTGCCCTGTTGGTCAATCTAAGCATGGAACAAAAGACTCCCTCAGAGACACAAAACGGGATTTGTGAGCGCCGGAGAGCAAGAGGAACACTAAGTTGATCTGCGCTAACTGAATGTATTTGCTCTGTGCCCAGAGTTTGGTCTCTCTTTCTAAATGCAATTACAGCCCTCAATGGGGAGTTCATGCCATACCTCAGTGGCCCTTATTGAGGACTTGGAAAACCCACAGCAAACAAGCCTATTCACTTCTGCTTATTGTGGGGTATTTCATGGATTTTAGTGGTATTTTGAGGTAAACATGTCTGGGGGCGTGTCTATTAAAGTATATGCTACTGGTGTGCCTCAAGGCTATGTCATTGGTGCTTGGCTATTTCAGTCTTTCTGTGTCTTTGTCTGTCTTGCTTTGTCTCTTTCTTACCTAATAAGCTGTTCTAAAGTAAGCCTTCTAGAACTGAGTAAGTTTGTTTTATGTTATTACGTCTGCTAGGGGTAAGACGCAATAAATGAATAAAAGGGAAGGAACAAAAGGCTTCCAGCAGGCCGCCAGACCAAAAAAAATGAACCAAAGAAAACAGTAAAGTATAAGGTAGCTTTATTGTACATGACCAAGGAAAATGCAGCCACCAACTGATAACGTTCATTAAGGGACCGTGGTCCAAACAAGGAAGTATCAAAAGCAGAAATAATTTGTCTAAGTGACGAATTATTAAAATAACTAGATATGAATAATAAAGCGGTATTTTTTCGTCAGAGAGACCCAAGGCCCAAAATAACAAACAAAACCAATATAATAAAATAAAACAATATAAATAACCTGTCACAAAGAAAGATAAGATAAATACAATAAACCTAACCTATCTACTCTTAACTGAAAAAAAACATAGTAGAAATGAGATTTAAACAAAAATGGCAGGTCTCTCCTACGTTACTACCACATTTCAAAATAACCAAACAATCAAAAGAATCACTAACAACACATCTTGGTCTGGCGGCTAACAGGGAGTCTGGACCAGTGCGACCGGCCCGAAGTCGCACCGCTGACTTCTGAAGAGCGGAAGTGGCGTTTTAAAAGGACTGCCAGCTGATCACACCAATTACAGCTGATAGACGGCAGCACTACTAGTAAATCAACAGCGATCTGAAACTCAGACAGAAAACATCCAACAAAACACAAATATTACAGAAACAAACATCATAACTTCGACATAGTGTAGATAATTATAGTCTAATTATTTGGCATTTAAAAAATGAACTACGGATTCTTGTGACTACATTAATCTAGTTGTTGTTTTGTGTCGTAACAACAAAAAAACTTTTATGAAAGTAGAATGTCAAAATACAAAATACATATATTGTAAAATAACAGTCGGAATGACTTTAAAAAGTCTGTTTAATTTTATTTAGAAATTCACTTATTCACAACACTGTGATAAACCACCAAATTTAGCCTCTTTTTAGTGATGTTATAAACATGAATAGCTTTCCGGGAATACATTAACCGTTTCCTTAACCTTGCTCTATATATCACTCACCAGCCCTAGGGCGCATGGTGAAGCGTGGGGTGGTCGTCTCTGTGTGCCTGTTGACAGAGTGATCCGGTCGACAAAGATTAGAAGTGCTCGTCGCGTGTGGGTTGTGCTTTTTAATGGGGAACATAAGCAAGTTGCTTTTGTTTAGAAGCAGCTGGTAGCTACCCACGACACCCCAGACACGAATCATAGCTGGTGTGACGGTGTGAACACAGAAGCGAAGGACGGCCTGGGCTGTCATTAGTGCATTCATTTGTGGAGTGTATTGAGAGCCCGTTGGTCCAGAATGCGAGATCAAAGACGTAGGCAACGCCACATCTGAGCTGAGTAGGTGTCCATCGCCCTTTCAGATGACAAAGCCGAAATAGCTAGCTTTCGCCGTAAATTAACCTGAGCTCAAGAACTGCCCTCAACCACTGCGCTGCTCCCTGCGCTGATCCCGGTACTCGTTCTAGGTGTACATGGTCATCTGCCAGAGCCCATTTACCATTAATTGATGGCAATAGTGGTTATGACAGCGAATATGTGCGGGGGATCAAGGCTGGGAAATGAGTCTAATCAGTCTGTGACCACGTTAACAGAGGGGGTTAAATCACTTGAATAATAGATGATTTGAGTAGTTTGTTGTATGCTTTATTCCTTGAATAACAAATAGAGGATGGCACTGAAACCATTAAAAGAGAAAAATTATTTGCTACAAGTAGAACTGAACTGACTATCCATGTGGCCCGATTGGATACGATGGGTTTTCAAATGTGGTATGGTCATTGATCAGGCAAAAATTAGGGTTTTATGTCGTGGCAACCACCTCAGGGGGGTCGTGTGTGGGGTGTGGAATTCATGCCTGTCTCTAAAAGTCTTACAGAATTGTGGGCAAGTAGGAGTGTTAAGAAGGGGTCGGGCAGGCGACAATGGTTGAAAAGTATAACTAAAAAAATATGTCTCGCCACTTGGAGTGGCTTGTCCATAGCAACAACAGCTGGCTGGAGTCGGCCCATAAATAGAGGACACACCCTAGCATACGCAGACGCCGCCAATTCGGGAACAGAGAAGGGAAAGTGTCGTTAAAAAATAGGGTAAACAAAGGCGTGACCAAGGAAGGGCTAACTTGGTGGGGAATTCAGGACAAACCTTACCAGTAACACCCTCAACAGGCAAGAAATAATATAACATGGGGGTTGAAAATTGTGCATGACCTCACAGATTCAGCAATGTCACAAAATGGGTGGTGCAATGTGGGGGGAAATAAGGAATAGTAATACTCGTATAGGCAATTACTCACGTTATGACAAAGATATGTGGACATAAACACACAGCCACGATAAGATAGTTAGGGTGAGGGTGAGGTGATGAGGGGGGGAGCCAGTGAAAGATAGGTAAGAGTTTTTAACAGGGTGGGGTAACAGTAATAATTATTGTGCAGGAAGGTAACTGGTCAAGAGGTGGCGGAATGTGCCCCAGATGATGGACGGTAATTGCTTTGGAATAAAATGTGGACTAATGACTGATAGTACTTAGTGAACGGTTTCAATTCATGCAGAGGCTTTATGGCGAAAGGTAACGGATATTTTCATGGCTCTTAAATACTACGCAGCACCTTTAACGGCTTTTTGAAAGTGCTAAACATCACACGCAACACAAACCATAATCTTACCACACCCTAGGACTAAAAAAAAACAAAAGATCGAGACTCCGCCCCTTGGTAATACACAGCAGCTGTGAGTAAGAAACACCTGCGACACTCACACACAAGTGCTAAGTAATTTCACGTGTGATAAGTGTCCTTCTCACATGGGCCCATCTGGTCTCAGGTAGGAATTGTGGTTTTCTTAGGTCCCCCGTCTTCTGCTCAGGTCTCATCACCCTGGGTCAAAGATACATAGATCTGTGGTGTCTTCGACGTTAACTCACAGCTGTAAATCACGTCCAAGCCCCAACTAGATGTGCCGTTGTGACAACACATACATACCACGCTTCGGTCATCAAATTGTTCTCTCGCGGCAATGCCCATGGTGGAATAGCACACCGAATGGGTTGCGAGGTTAAGAGAACCAGAGTAGGCAGGGCGCAGCGGACCGATCAGTGAATCGAAACACAGTAAGTTCCTGTGTCTGTTAAAGGGAGCAGGTGAGGAGGGAAGCGGACGCAATTGAAGCCAAGTCTCATGAAACACTATAGACCAGAAAAAGTAAAGAGGATAACCCACCACAAGCTGAAGTCACGTGATGTGCAGTGGCAATCAAAACGTGCACCCCCCTGTCAATGATAAATTCAGGAACATGTGATCTGGTTGATAGCTTGCCAGGGTGAGACACAGAAAATAGGCCAAAGTGACAACCCGATATTTAGTGGCTGAATAGTTGTGTGTCTGACACACACCTGGAATTACAAGGATGATTATATCTGCCGAGTGCGTATCCAAGAATTAGAAAATAAAAGGAACGTATGATTACACAAGGGGGCGGACCAGCAGTTCCAATTATGTCTAAGTCCGGTATTTTAGTCACAGTAGTGCCTGTCAGTTTGTGGTTGTGGGGATGGGGGTGGCCACCTATGGCAGCCGAAATAGTTATATTATAGTAAATAGATCAAATATATGACCACATATGTAATGTCGATGGATGAGCTTGGGGCAGTTACAGGTATTATGGAAAGTGTTGTTGAATCTCGTTGGTTCTTGTTTTATTACCAACTGATCGGCTAAAAGCTATCATGTACACGAACACGTTCAGCAGAGAAAATAAATCGTTAAAGACAGCAAAAACTTTTCATATATTCGGGGCCTGTATCTTTAAATCCTCCTACTCAGCAACAAGGAAGAGAAAGATATGTCTCAGCATGGGATTCCTTAACCAGGGGAAGATAGGCGTGCATCGGGGGGGGGAACAGGGTCACTGACTGTATTACAAACGTCAACAAACGACCCAAGTTCAACACACCCAGCATGGAAACAGCCCTGAAGCCTGAGATCTCAAATTAAGAGAAAAGAAGGAGGTCCGGTACAAGGAGAAAGACCCACGTGGTGAGCGTGCCCGGGGGGGGGGCCACGTTATGCGGCTGGCTATAAGCATCTTTGATGCAGAGATTCCGACGCCAGCCTAAAGTGGCCCGGTTAGGGGTTTGTAAGTCGCCCTGATATGATAGGTTCCTAAAAAATCAGAGCCGTACCAAAAGAGAGCCGAACTGAGGGAAGCTATGGCGCAGGTTTAGTATGTTTCACTTTTTCCCCCCAGTTCCAGGCGTGAGCGGCGGGAATTCTCCTTCCCGCTCGACCCTCAAAGAGAAGAAGAAGCGCCCATAAAAAAAGTCGCGGGGGTCAAGAGATGCGGTCAAAAGATGACAGTTCTGGCCACGCATAGAACACTGCAGCTAGCTAGCCTGCACAAATCGTGCTGGTGGTTGCACCCGGCTCACTAAACCCTCTCTGTCTTTCCTCCCACCGCCTGCCTGCAGCGCAGGGGTACGTCTAAGAGCTGAGGAACTATCCTTGGCACCGGGATAAGGTGCGACCAACGCCCCCCCATGCCCTCCCTTGCCAGCCGCTCGCGCGCCGACGCTCGCGCCAGTGCGAATGCATGCAAGAAGCGTCGGGGGCGGGCCAGAAGGGTAGGTCACATATAAATTGCCAAAGCACATGTCTCTCTCTCTCGCCGCGCGCAGCCGAGTCCGGGCCCGCTCGGGTTCAAGGGCCGGGCAGAGTGCGGGGAGGAAGGATTTCTCTGGTCAGAAGTCCCTGGGAGTAGGGATGAAATAAGACAGGGGGATGGGCTATTGTGGGGGGAAAAAATACAAGGCTGCGGGGAGTCTCCTCGCGAGCTTGCTCGCCGGCTCGAGCGATCTGCGCAAGCTCGAGAGACGGGTGTGAAAAAAAAAAAACAAACCGGAGCGGGTTCAGGTGGCCTAAGCCGGTGCATCCTCCCCGGGCAGGATGCGGGGGAATAAAAAGCAGTCGGGGGACATAATACATAGTACCAGCATCGACGCAACCCCCGGGTTGTGTACGTAAGGGAATTACAGCCACCTCCCCCCAAAGGAAAATCGTATGAGGGGCGGTTGTGTGTGAGCAGTCCTAACCAAATCATCTGTGGGGCTGTCGGGGCCTTGTAGGCGTTACCCCTCACTATGAAGGCGCGCTCGGGTGCATCTGCAGAATGGAACGCGAGACATGGGTGAAAGACGCTAATTCAATGTATGGTAAGACCACCTGGTCAGGCATAAGGACTTGGAGACCATTCCGGGGGGGGGCGTGGGGGAAATGCACGGCCGAAACACAGGGGGCAAAGGACTGAACAGGGAACACCACGGGAACAACACAGGTGTGGCACCTAAGCACCGGGCAGAGTATAGTCAAACCAAGGGTAGCACAGGGGAAGAAGAGGTGAGGGGAGGCGCATGGGAGGGGGGGGGGGGGGGAAGGAAGGTCGCGGAGCTCACCAAGGGCGGCCGGGGGGGGGCGGAAAACAGCAGAAAACATAAGATGGGGGGACAAGGGGACAAGAAAAAAGAACTGTGGGCGATGTTAAAGAGAGAGATGGTCAGCACCAAGGGTTCGCAGGCTGCAGGGGCACAGAGACCGGTCAGAAAGCATCGAAGCTCAAGAACCGGCTGACAGATTGATCGGAGGGTCGAAAACAGGGGCGCTGAAAGTGTTTGTTTCTGCTGTTTGGTTGTGGAAGAGAAATCTGTGTAACAGTATAAATAAGGGGGAGGTCCGGTGGTTGCTCACTTGAAGCAGCCCTTGCTAAGGAAAGGGGCGGGGGAAGCGTAAGGTCGGAAGCTTGAAAGAATCTGGAGGGAGATGGGGACCCAATTGACAAAGGAAATGTAACGCAGCGGGGGGGAATGTAGGCGCGTCATCTCGTGCGCGGGCAGCAGGCAAACACTGGGCAACCCGAGATACGGACGACAAGAAACATGAAAACCGGCCATTACAGGGGGGGGGAAACGAGATGCGGGCCCAGTCACAGCAGTGATACAAAAGTAGTGACGATACACACGAAAACCGCAGAGCAGGGAATCCTTGCACTGCGCTTGAACAACCGGGAAACCACCACACAATTGGACTGACAACCACCCGGCAAGAACACGGGTGGCCGCGGCTGACGGGGCTGGCACAGCCCACGGGGGAGTTGGCGCATGACGCGGACAGTAACCGGGCTTAATGGTTGCACGTGGAAACGGAAGGTCCGGGCCCCAAGGCCACACAACTGGGAGAGCTCAAATCCGCCCAGAACAAAGTCCACAAGACTTTTGGTTCCGTGGAGGGGGAATGACCAGGTCTGGGCCTGGGAACGGACGAGGGGTCGAAGGGCATGTTTAACCAGGACGGGGGGACGATACACTGCTCCCAGAGCATTATACAAGCTCTGCGATTTCAAAGGAATACCTGTGGTGCGGGCACTGTGCGTGGGAGAGGGTGTTGGTCAGGTTCAAGCGGGGTAAAAGGGGCTGGTATTTGTCTGAAAACAAAATAGGGACTAAATAAAAGACTTTAGCCTTCTGACAAAGTAACCTTTAGTCTCACGGCCTCCTTAAGCTCTTAGTCAACAAGGCCCTAGCCGTTGTTTGATCTCAGCTGGCCATGTTTGCTTTCCTTTGAGCGGTTTACTACTCTAATATAATCTTTTCCTCAAGCAACTGGTGCGTTTTTGACCAATTTTGCACCTGTGGGCTGTGCACAGAATGATACTTTTTAAACTAATTGTTTTTAACCCTGTAGTTTACAGCACACAACAGCATGTTTGTGAATCTTTGTGTTTTTCAGTCGTTCCAGCTGAGCTCGGGAAGGGATCCGACACCGCCGTCCCCTCGGAGCCGCTGACAGCGTGTGTCTCCGTGGAGATTGACACCGGCGGAGACAGTTTTGAGAATATAATAACAATAATAACATACTCTACCTTTCTAATGGGTAAACCGAGCTGTTGAAAGGTGCTGGGGTTAAATGAACGCAGAGAAGCGTAATTGCTCCCAGCTTTTGTCTTCCACCCCTCGTGAAGTGTGTCCGGGTGTGTCGAAAGAGAGAGAAAAACTGAAGAATTCTGAGGCGTTCTCACTTTAGTTATCACTTAGTCTGCCGTTATTATCTGTACTCAAAGTGATGGGCCCACAGCACTTAAGTGTTGTTAACTAAACTGTTGCTGAGTCATTAAGGTACATGAGTTTAGATGTCCACCGCCTTTGAACTAACACCTACTCTCTACAGTTGATAGCCTAAATGAGGTTTA
Organism: Sinocyclocheilus anophthalmus; assembly: GCA_018155175.1. Classification (NCBI taxonomy): domain Eukaryota; kingdom Metazoa; phylum Chordata; class Actinopteri; order Cypriniformes; family Cyprinidae; genus Sinocyclocheilus; species Sinocyclocheilus anophthalmus. The sequence continues at coordinate 188,241 of JADLZN010009505.1, read as the reverse complement.
TTATACTAAAGTACCATCATTGGCTGCGATTAGAGCCGCGGTGCCGTCCGTCTGTCTGTCTTCCCTGGTCTGAGTAAGACTGTATTTCCAGCTCTGGCGGCTTGTTAGAGGCTCTTCACCGACTCATGAGTGAGGCCTCCAGGGAAGGGGGAGACAGGAACTCTGTATCCTGCTTGTTGTGCGCTTGCTGATGTGCATTTTCCAGCTCCTACCTGAACACATGCACGCACACACAAACACACTGCCAAGCGGTTCAGTCATTTCACGTTCTGTCAAGGGCCAAATTTGTTTCTTGAGTTGAAGTGCGCAGATAAATGGCCCGTTGAAGCACAGGATGATGCAGAGATGACAGACATTGTGCAATATGAATATTTAGCAAGGAAAACTTTATAATGGTAGCTTGAGTAGTTTTGTTATATTGTGCATCATTTTATATATGTGTCCCTGGACCACAAAACACCATAAGTCAATTATTTTGTTTTTTATACATCATCTGAAAATTGAATAAATAAGCTTTACATTGATGTATGGTTTGTTTGGATAGGACATATTGTGTCCCGAATACACTATTTGAAATCTGTAAGCTGGTCAAATCTAAAAAATATTGATACAATCACCTTAAAGGTCCAAATCAAGTTCTTAGCAGATTGCACAAAATGCATATTACTATGCCAATTACGCGCGTTGATCTATTTACGGTAAAATTTACAATATCTTCATGAAACATATCTTTACTTACTATCCTATATTATATGTTTGCATAAAAATCTAAATGTTGGGTGGGGGACCCTACAATGTTGTTTTGGGCTATTGCGTAAAAATCAACCCAGGCACTTAAGCTGGTTTCTTGGTGGGCCCTGGTCCATATTATCCATCTTCTTCCTTATTTCCGGACATTGTCTATTTACACTAAGTGAAATATCCCATGTTCACTACTGCCCTCCAAGGTGTTGTTGGTCTAGACATAACAAAAGAACGCTATCAACGAGAACACGACTCTCCCTGATCGATCCGTTCGAGTTCGAATCCGCTCCTTTTGCAGACAACTCATCATCCCCTGCCCCCCCCACCCCCCCCCCCCCCGGCCCCCCCCCCAAAAAAAAAAAAAAAAAAAAGGGCCCTTTTCACATCTCTCACATTGCAAAGGCTTTGTTTCAATAAAACTGGAAAATAATTCGAAAATTGAAAAGAAGTATCGGTAGGGTTAGGGTTATGGATTGTAATACTTAATTGTCCCAATAAGGCTGCATCCATTTAATAATTTTAATAAAACCTATAATTTAGACTCAGTGCACTGCATACTGTTTTATAATGTATTTCAATACTGAGGTGCAGATATTTGCCACTATTTGCAATAAGTAGTCTAAATCGTAAAAAATCATGCTATTTTGACATAGTGTAAATAGAATCTATAGATATTTGCACTTAGTGTAAATAGCGTATCACTAAGAAAATATGCTATTTTCACTTAGTGTAAATAGCATATCTAACGCTATTTTAACTTTAGTGCAATATGGCCACTGCCTATATTTTTAATACAAAAAAGAATAGTCAATAATAAACTAATAAAATATCTAAACCATATATATCTACTTGTAGATACCTACATGTTGTCCTCGTGCATTACGCCGACATGTAGCGCCTTTGCGCTTCGGCGTCCCGAGTTAGAGTCCTGGCTCGTGGACTTTTCCCGATCCCACCCCCTCTCTCTCACCCACTTCGCTTCCTGATGACCTACTGTTCTATCTAAATAAAAGGCATAAAACGCCAAAATAAACACGGGTTAAACAACAGTAATATTAATTAATAGGTATGTATTGTATAACTAGGTATATTTGCCTATATGGCGGAGTTAACCAAAAACTCATTGGGCAAATATATGAGACTCGCCGACAAAATGCTAACAACTTTTAATTTAAGATTAATTAGTTCCGAAATGCGTTGTAAGGGTATAGGTGTTCACCACACACATGTCAAGTAAAAAATATATATACATATAACGGTGAGAAAGCTTCAAATGTCAATTATGCGATAATAGTATGAGAATCTGTATATAATTGATTACGAGTAAGTATGGCAAGGCGCTACAACTAAGATATCGCTGCAGCCGCAGATCAACGAGATAATACAGCATACAAAAAGGTATAATGGTAAGCCAAGCAGACACCCCACATTTATGGCGCATAAGCCAAATGCCAGAACAAAAATACTCATACAAGACTGATAAAGAAAAGTATTATACTAGGAGTAAACAATATACCACCAAACTGTACCACGGGTAATAATAAGATGAGTGGGGGTGATGGTGAGTGAAGGCTTAATGTCTTATGCGACTGCGGATTTCAAACAAAAAAAAAAACAATGGAGAGATAAAATAAGAATCACATGGAAATGAAGCTAAACAAAACCGAATGCTAAATCGGGGGGATGTGGGATGTTTTGCAAGTGGTCCTACTGGTGACCTATTTCCAAAAAACATCTTAACATCTTAAGCCTGATTTTAAACACTGGTAGGTGGATTGGTTGCTGGTCCAGGATGGTCTAATCACTTTGACTACTAGAAAGTATTCCATGTTCCAAGCTTAGACTTGGATTTTGCAGCGAGGTGTAGGAAGATAACTGCAAAACAAAGAGAAGCACATGGGGGGGGCTAGTTGAGTTCTAGAGATTCCAATGAGTATGGCCGCGATTATTCCTTCTCTTCCTTCCCCGTCGCCTTTCCCACTGACATCACACGCAACACTGCACCAGCTCATAGCGAGAACAGCAAAACAACACACTCCTCTCTCAACACAAACATTCTATATTCTCTTACCTAATATACGTAAAACACATACGCACACATGCACAACACCCGCAGGAAAGGGGCCGTCCTCGGGGCTGAGCCTACTGTTCGCCGTCCAAGCTAAAATTAAAGAGATTATTAACCTTTAATCTTGCCGCACCTCGGTTTACAACCCACAGAACAGGCACGCAACTCAACCACCAAACCCTTTCTGTATCTCTCATCCCATCAGTGCTACAACTTAAAATGTGGGGGGCATTAATCATTATACGAATACAGCATAACCTACGGTTAGACCGGCCATGTGCAACCCTTCCTATCCAAAAAACGTGTTATAACTTCACATGGTGATGTATTCGCATGTACTGGTATAACCGTTCCAAAATTACAGCCTCATGTATCGCGGCAGTGAGCATGTATTCCTGTATCGCTTTCCTTGACCTAAGACCTAGAGCTACTACTCGGCCTTACACTTAGAAGGTATCTGCATGACTTAGTTATGATTGTTATACACCATTCTCCCCTAAGTGTGTTTTTGCGTAAAGCAGAGCTGTGTGTGATGTGCACAGACAACGGGCCAGCGCAATCGGTTTCATTAGATCAGTGCGTGCATAAAAACCCCGTGGCAAAGCGATTTAAGCAAGTCTGTAATGTTAACAATGCAGGGGGCCCACGCAAGGGGCCATTTCAGTAAGAGAATGTGTTTAAAGTGTCGGATGTCACACATCCAGTGACATTTGGTCTGTTTAAATGGGCAGGTAGTTGTCTCTATAATAAATTTCTTGGTTTCGGAATTTGTTTTGCGGGTGTTTATTTTCCGTGTCTTTTGTGCTCATAGGTTTGTGGTTGTCTCTGTGGTCCGTGTGTGATAATGAGTTCATATCCTGGCACGGTTAAGATAGCTCATTACCACAATGCAAAGACGCTCAATAATTATGGCATCTTCACCTGAGAACAACACTGCAAATTAGGCTTTTTGTACCTCTCACCTATTGAGAAATACACACACACACACCTAAAGGTGACGGTTCATATTGTACACCCACAACTGACTTTTAAAATATATTCCAAGTCTTCAAAAGCCTTGCAATTGCTCTGTTTGAGTAACATACCAAAATTTGAGACATTTTTTACTTATTCAGGCTGTCAAATTAAATATGGCACACGGGGTGTTGTAGCACACAAAACATACCGAACTGAATGAACATACCATTATTGTCATAAGCTTGATGGCGATTGCACTAAGTATTGTTCTGTTAGTGTTGTCCTACCAGCGAGCAATAACGTCTTAAAGGGTATCGCTATGTGGAAGGCCTCGTAAATACACCAAAACCACGAAGAAGGCGTCAAAAACTTTTAATTATCAACTTCACTACGTAAACTAGGTTTCAGGCATACAATTGCCTGATCCTCAATGGGGTTCAGTGTAAACGGTATTCGCACAGGGTTCAGTAATGTATACTATAACCACGATGAATAAACTCATGTGTAGAATGTGAGGCATGCACAAACCATCAACATTTTTCAGGCCCGGCAAGAGAACAATCTAAACTTGCCTGTTCTAGTTCGTGTTGTGGGGAGCAGGGTTACTTTTGACCCTTGTAGCTTTTCCAATTGTCTGCATAAAGTCACGTCAATTCGGACAGTCAAACGCAATTTTATTGCAGATAAGGCTCGCTGTACTACTGATAAGAATTATGTGCCCTTCGGTACGCCGAAACCGAAAAATCTATTTTTTAATTTACGTTGCCGATATTTCAGTACAAAGTTCACATATGATTGGGAGATAGGCGGATGCGACAAAGAACAAAGTAGAAAAATATATTATACACAAAAATTGGTCTCTGAGTGAATAATGAGCAGCAGAGATAACCCAAGGCGCATGGGTGAAAGCGGAGAAATGCAAAACTGTGTAATGCTATAGTGAAAAAAAAAAAGACTTAATAAAGATTTTTGCTTAAGGACACTAACTCGCGCGTGGTGCATATAGTGTTGTCACCAGAAACATACAGCGTACAGGTTTTGTAGATGACAGGAGGATAGTAATGATAGATCAAAAGTTTTCGTGTTTTTATGACCTTGGCGTTGTTTGCGACGCACGCCTGAACGTGACAGGAGGACAATTAGACCTGGCCCTTAAAATCTCCCTGCCAATAGCCTCTCAGGAGTGAAATAATGGCATCACTCAATGTGCAAGTTAATCTNTCTACGTTTAAAGGGGTCATATGATGCGACTTCAATTTTTCCTTTCTCTTTAGAGTGTTACAAGCTCTTGTGCATAAGAGAGCTGTAAAGTGCAAAGACTAAAGTCTCAATCCAAAGAGATATTCTTATAAAGTTAAGAGTCAACCAGACCTACCTAAAACGGCTCGTTCTAACAAACCCCCACATATCTACCTCACTATGTAAAAATATTAGCATAATGCCGCCCAAATGTGGACGCAAAGAAAGAAGGAGTGGTTTCAGGAACAGCAGTAGGGTTGATGCAGCCATGTCAGGGAGACGATGTGTTTCAGTGCGAAAGCAAAAGCAAAAGCACTTTATTTGGCATTCCAGAAGTAGATGCAATTAGGAATCATTGGTTAAGATTTATTTAACAGAACAGCACAACCCAGATGTTCAGATTTGTGCAACACATTTTATGGATGACAGTTTTTTTTGAACCTAGAAGAGTACAAGGATGGCTGTGCACAAAGGCTATTTCTAAAAGAAAAAATATGACAATCTGGCGCTTCTGAATCAAATACTGTTTTGTTATTAGTTTAAGTATATTCTATTGACTGTTCAAATGCGGAGTTTTCCGCAGTGCAGAGTAACGCGTCGTGTGTGGGTGTGTGTGGTGTGGTGTGAGGGGAACAGGATCAAAGCACAGGAGAGTGAACTGCCTGTCAGAAATCATAGCAAGTCAGCTGTCTTAACCGCGGCTTGTGTACTGCATCATCATTGTGTCTGTCACGCGACTCTGTTCCCTTTTCCGGCTTGAACTGATGGTAAAATAAGGACATTATTTACTGTCTTTACATTTATTTTGAAAGCTGAAGCTCGCGATTATGGTAAGGGGCGTTACATTTCCGACGCGTGCTTGTGGTGTTCGGCCAATCACAATGCACTGGGTCAGCTGGCCAATCAGAGCAGACTGTGCTTGTCAAAGGAGGGGGCTTTGTTGCAAACGACGTGTTTGAGAGAGGAGGGGCATAAAGGACCTACAATAATGTACAATATTTAAAAAATAATGTGTTTTTTGAAAATTAAAACATGTCAACATATTCTGTTACACAAAAAACACAAAATAATGATCTTTAAAAAAAGCATCATAGCCCTTTAATTGACTTCATTAAGGTCTTTTAACTTTTTGATGTCAAACTGTTCTCTTTTTTCCTCAAATGAAATAGACCCAATTTAGATTATTTCTAATATACAGTAAGACATACATATTTTATATACAGTAAAAACAAGGAATGTAGATAGCGTTGCTTTGATAATTTGGTCTCAAACATATAGCTAACCTTTGATTGCAGACTCTTTTATCTTGGCAAACATGACCTCATTGTGAGATGCTGATGAAATCTCTTCTAAAACTCTAGAGAAGACACATGTAAGATTTATCTTGGTAGATTTCTGAGGAGAAAATCTGGTAAACATGACAGTTAAAGGAATAGTACACTCAAAAACCTGTATGACTTACTTTCAAACAGTCTTGGTGACCATTGACTATTTTATGAAAGAATAAAAAATATTTTACGTTCAGCGAAAGAAAAAAGTCATAGGTTTGGAACAACATGAGGGTGAATAAATGATGACAGAACGTCACTTTCCCTTGATTTTTACTAGATCATAATACATGTGTTAAGAGAATTCCAGATAAGAAATTATATCAAGACGTCAGGTTTATTCTTGTAAAAATCGCCCTTACCCCACTCCCAGGTAATTCCCCAGGCTGTTATCAGAGTGTTTGATGATGCAGCACTGGAATGTGTTCAGTTGCTGTTTTATTGCATGCTGTCACATCCTGTGAATCACTCACTTTTTACACAGCCATGATAACACATAAGCTTAACAGAACAGCCTCATGTATACTATTTACTTCTCCTGCCTTTACTTCCATGACAACTGTTCAACTGAATTGCACTGCAGAAACTAGCAACCAAATTGTGTTGCTGCTCAAACTCCATGTTTAGCTCTGACGGACAGGGAGTGGAGGAGCAGTTAGCAGCAGCTGCCTGATTACCGTACTGCACAGTAGCCGCTGCTGCAGTTGATGACCTGATCCAGCCCGGCACATCTGGCGCTGGCACAAACACACTGGAGTAATAGCACATTTGAAGGCAGGCGTGAGGAAGATTACATGGAGCGCCTGGAAGACTTCCTGCTTGCTCTCTCTCATGAGCGAGACCTGCGGAAGTCTTCTCACCTTGGCTCAGGGTGCTCTAATTACTTCACCTAACAGCAGTTAGACGGACATGCACGCACACGCATTCGAGCTTGATGGTTCTGGGATGTACAGAGCAGGAGATGAGACCACACTCGGGGTATTAAGAGAAGACAATGCCGGAGATGTTCCCTCCCTTTCTGAAACGTAAGATTGGATTAACATGCCTTGGTGTGGCTGAGGTGCATCATTCACACCCCAGATAATGGAGCATGATAAAAATGCCATCTTCCTGTCATGTTGTTCATTATCTATGTTCTCTGACTTTCGAGAAAACGATTGGGCAACAAGTGTTGTTTAGAAGTACATTGGGCAATATTATGACAATATCAGCTCAGCTGTAGATCAAACTGACCTTGCAGAGTTTCCTCCATGAGGTGAAATGCGTGTGCTGAAAGCGTGAGGTGCTTTTGAGAGCATTGCAGCAGCAATGTTCTTGCATTGCTCCCTCCCTTCACTCTATAATTGCAGGGTTAAGAGGGGCCTCACTGACGTACACACAGGATTTATTTTAGTGAGTTTCCACAGAGCTTAAAAGAATGCCATAGCACACCCTCCACACACACACACTCACATACAGAGAGTTTTGGGTCTAACATGCAATAAATACAAATGCACTCATTCCCCTGCATGCACTCACTCAAAAATACACACACACTCACACAGCCTTGGGCAAATTTCTGATAACATAAATCATCCGGTACATCTTCAGAGCCTTCACCTCACTCAAAGCTCTCTTTAGGCAAAAACACACACAATAGACCTTGTTTAGTTTTGCGGTTTCAGGCTGTGCACCAAACTTAAAGACCTTTGATAATTTATAGTCACTGCACAATTTCATTGAGAATATTTCCTTTAAAGGGATTCCTTGTTAGCGCAAGCACTGATACAATGGGCTGGCTTTGTAAACTACTTGTATTTTTTTGCATTTTAAAGACTGACTCATTGTCTTCAGGTTCTATTTGAAAATGGAGCACATTTGTATGTATTCTCTCTCTCATAACTCAGAGACGTTGCGCCAGACTCCACTACAATCTTTGCTTTCAGCAGCATGTAGCCATGACAGTGGGCCGTGTCCCTACTCCTAAAACCTGGCCAAGACCCCCCTTTTTCTGAAGAATGAGAAAGGCATTCCTTTTTCAGTTAACCCCTACGAAGGCTCCATTAAAATGGAATCAGACTTAAATTACTTTGTCAGTCCTTTTGTTTTAAAGAAAGCAAAGGTGGTTTTTCATATGGACGGTCCACAACGTGTGTATGCAGATTTTGTGCATACAATATTATTAAATATTAATAAAGGCCCATTCACAACAAGAACGATAAAGATATTGTTCCCTGTGTCGTATCATGTAGTGTGGTCTGGAACTTCATATTAATAATTAAAACGATTATAAACGTGTATACTTATATTTATATATATACTTTGATGGGCAGTTACATTCATACGTTATTTGAATGCTGGAGGAGACCGGAAACGCAAGCTTATGCTAAAAATCTTCTCATTTTGCTGCATTCCAAAGTTCAAGTTTGGGGAACCTGCTAATTCGTATTACTGAAGACTTGTGACGAACAGAATGAGTCTCTTTCGTTGTAGTGCCCGAATCAATTTCGCATCCTCAAAGTTTAGTGTGACCACGGCTTTAAGTTACAAGCAAATGCAGGAAACAACGCTACAGAGCAGAAGAAGTGAAGCTTGTACGGAAAGCCCTTATTTGGGCATGGTTTGGCAAAGTTTATTACAAACAACTAACTAGCTGTGTTCACGCGCTCACTCATTTTGAGTAATCCAGATTAATCAACATAATCGAAGGTAAGAACAAATTTATGTTTGGCTGTGAATGTTTTCTGGGCACATATTTATACAAGTACGAAATTATTAGTGAATGAATGAGGCCAAGTGTTTTGTTAGTTTTCTTGGCAATATTTTTTCTATATGGCATTACCATATTTAGTTGTGCTATTGAATAAGAGACAGAAGGCAGAATTTTAATGATTCATATAGCGATACCTCTGTAAAAGCTGTTCCAATAGACAGGCAACTTCTGCCCCCTTTAAACCTGAATGTAATCCAAGAATGCAATGCGATGGTTTTAGTCTTTTAGTCTAGTAGATGGTTTTTGGTTTTTAAAATGAAAGAGGAGTGCTGAATTAGCAAGTGTGTACTAGCGTACTATTTTTAGCATATTGTTATAAGGCAAAAATAGTAAGAGTAGAATGTTCCAACTATTTTTTATATAAAATAATATCATCTATTTAACAGAGCAAAGCATCCATAATTTTTTTTTTAATAATTAGAAGCATACAATTTCACCCCAAATGTGTGTGTACTTATTAAGACTATTGCCTTCATCTAATGCCCTGTACTAAACTCATTTGTGAGCTGAGTCTCCTGCAGTGCATTTCATATGACTCACTTCCAATTGTTGAGCGTTCCAGATAAATGTACGCCTACACATGATCTGGCCACAGATTTCTGCACCCATCATTCATAACTTTCAATTTAGACAGCAGGAAACTCATCTTAAGGATAGTTTACCCAAAAATCTAAATGCACTCACCCACTTGTTGTTCCAAAATTGTATGAAGTCAATGGCTACAATCACACAGGTCTGGAACAACTTGTAGGTGAGTGAATGATGACAAAATTAAAAATTTTGGATGAACTATCCCGTTAATTTAATAGATTTTGCCACATTTAAATGTCTGTTTGGCACAATTAGATTTTCCTTCAAAATAAGTGATTAACAAAAATGACTGCAGATTCTGACTAGCCCTACATATTCCTACATCCAGAGTGATAGAACAGTGTGAGCTGAGCAATGTGTCTGAATTCATAGTATTCATAAGACAGTAGGCAAAAAGTACCCGGATGACTTGTTACTTCCAGTGTGATTCTGAAGTGTGCATTCGATGGACACTTTACTCTCCCATGAGGCCACAGGAGAAGATTTGTGAATGGCAGGTAAGTGACGCAATTGGACGAGGTCACATGACAGTGACAACAAATGTAGTATGTCTAAATTTCATTCATACTACAACTACACACATACATAGGGGAGACTGGGGTAAGATGAGCCAGTTTCTACTTATGTGGTCCTCAAGATAAGGGAAAATGAGCTAGGGAAGTACAATGAACGTATCTAAAGTGACCCGAGCAAGATGCACCATCTGGATATAAACTGACCATCTAACAGAATTTGATTCAAACCCATGTGAAATTTTAAAGATAATTTACCTCTTAAAAACTAATTTAATAATCAAATATCCTTTTACAAACAGTCATTTCTTTTCTTAAAGCTAACGTAAACAACATAAAACCAACCAAATTAAGTTTAAATTTAAATCTTTAATTGTTTGCATTTCTGAAAAAATATGTTTAACCCGCCCAAAGTTGTAACCTTTTCAAAAACAGACTAAACTGAGAGTTTGTTGAATAAAATTAAATAAAAACTGAATTAGAAAGAAGGAATAAATGTTACTAAAACTAATAAACATTTTAGTCAAAATATTCTTGGCATGGTAGCTTTTCTGCAATGCCAAACAGGCCATTAGGGACTATATGATTATAAAGTGATGAAAAGTATCTTCTGGTTCTTATCAGAGAAGGATTTGGTGTATTTCTACACTGTCCCTATCAAATAAACTACAAAATATGTATATATGATAAACTAAACCAGTTGCGTAATATCACATTAAAATACCAGTTTATACTTCAGTGATTTAACCTAACTTCAGTGTCTTAAGGTGGGGTAAGTTGCTGGCTCAATTTACCTCACAGCATTTGGCTCTCTTTGCCCCATAGCTGCCATTTAAAAAAAAACTAGCTAGCTTACCAATTCAGGCTAATATTTAGCTAAATGATTGGCATGGTTTTACATGTTGCCAGTGAGCTTGACAACTCAGTAGGTTTTGGAGTTTATGACTGGTTCTAAATTTGTCAATGTGGATTGTGGGTACAAACAATGAAACAAAAATGAATGTAAATCACTCGCGACTAAAAATTTGCAAAAAAGCTGGTGAAGTCATTCTTTGATGCCCTTTTCTGCTGCGTATATTTGCCACAACAGTCCCTCTTGTCCCATTTGTTTTTACAAGGCATAGCATTCCGTGATTTTAACCAATGTAATGCTACTTTAATTTGGGGGGAAGAAGCGGCTTTACTTTTATGCTGCTCTACCAGCCTGTCCCATCAGCAGTAAGAGAGACAGTTTTTTTCCAAGGGGGCCTATTAAACAGAAAATGTACAATGCTAACCACCTCTCTCTTTCTTTCTCTCCCTCTCTTCTCCCTCCTAATATGTTCCATATTGTGAGTTTAAATAGGGTGGACTCAGGAAATGCAGTCACACTGGCTTGCCTTTCCAAGATTCCAGGCTGAGGTTTGGCCCAGTGTGGTGGTGGTTCTGCGGGCCCGGGCTCCTGGGCAAGCCTGTGTTGGGTTTCCTCTTGGGAGAATAGGTGTCCACGTCGCATGTTTTTGCTGGTTATAGGCAGAATAGTTTGTTCTCTGCTGCTGCTTTGCAATGCAATCCTTCTGCAAATTAGGTGCAGTTGTTCGACATTTCACAGGGTAATTGAAACAGTTATGGTAGCTTAGTGAGGTTGTGTTATACTCATAAAAGTCTGCAAATAATTTTGCACGAGGTGTGAGAATGCTGCAGTAGTGTGTTTGTGCATGCACGAGATCATGCCATCCACTGCATATCCTAAAGATTCCTGTCTTCATTTTCGGAGAATCTGGAGAACTTCAAGAAACATTTCAGCAGAGCAGAGATCAGTGATGTTCTGTGAATACCTCCCTCTTTCTCTACTCCAGCTAATCAATCACAGAGCTCGGTTTGCTGCTGCCAAACATCTGAAGTGCTTCTTGCAGGGGAATTAGACAGAGCAGTGTTGTAGTTTTCATTCATGTCTTTATCTCGGGCTGTATCTCATGCAGAATTGCCCGTGAGGAAAATGCCTCCCGACTCTAAATAATATTCTTATTGTGGTTTTCAGCTCGGCTATTTGCAGCTTCACTCCAGAAAGAGTGTGCATATGTGTGTGCGCAGATGGGAAAAGGTGGTTTTGAGTCCTTCTCTGAAGAAAAAAGATGAGTGAATAGATTCAGCTTCAGCTTAGAGGTCAGGTTACACATTCCAGGGGCACACACTACTGCCTGTCTCCACACTAAAATACCTGTGTGCATTTGTGACTCTCTGTGTGTGTGTTCATTTGTGCACATACTTTTCATAAACAACTGCATTTCAGTACTCTGACACACACACAGTATTCCTTTTCATAAATCCACAGACGCACACTCATTCCAGATATGATATCCAGCATATAATTACAGTATTGTAAGAGGCGAATTACCCGGCCGGCATTAGTCTGTGGAGGGCTTTTTTGTGCAGAAGACTTTGACATTTCTGTGGGAGAGAATGAAGCTGGTATGAGGGCCAGGCTCCAGAGCAGTGCTGTGGAGAGGGGTAATGAGAGAGAGGAGCCCAGAGGCAGTCACTGTAATTGAGCTGTAAATGTCCAGAGAGCCCCAGGGACCAACCCCCACACATGGACTTTCCAGATGTTGGACGCCTTCTTCAATCATTCTGATATCTGAGTCACTGTGGCCACACCCATCTGTTGCATTTTTCCAAAAAATCTTCAATTACTTTTTTGTTTGATAAACGATCGATTTTATAAAGACACTTCAGTGCAGGAAACTGAAAGTTAGGTTTTCAATTTCATGGGAAACGTTTATAGATAATAATGCAATTGTGTTCCCAGATTCTGTGGTAAACAGCTGAAGACGTGTACAGTCTCAAACTGATTTCATTACTGTAAGTAACAGGCTCACTACCGCATGTATCTGGTAGAATGAAAGTCATAAACAGTTGCATTCGTGGGACTAAATGAAGGAAGAAAACGGAAAGAGAGAACAGAAAAGAAGAGAAAGAAAGAGCGCTGCTCTTTTAGTCTAATTTGTGGAAAAGCTTGTGCCCTTAAAACTCTGAGGAATCCAGTAAGAGAAACCACGGGAGTGGCTTTAAGTGCTGCTGGTGCCTACTGGACTCAGTTAAATAAATTTGTGAACGGCACACTGCCAATGCGCATCTTTGTATCAATCTTTTTACGCACAACACAGACCATAATCCAACAATGACTAAAATAATAATATATATACTGGATCTAGGTGTGTGTGTTGTGGGTGGTGTATGCATGTACATATATATAATATCTATATATATGCTCTAGAAAGATTAAATCACATCAAAATAAGTTTGTTTACGTAGTATGTTGGTGTACTGGTATATATAAATACAAGTTTATATTTAGAAAATATTTACATGCATTTACATGCATATATTTATATTCATATAAATTATATATAACAAACATAAAATTTTCTTAAATGAACATGCAGTGTCTATATATATATATATATATATATATGTCAATAAATATACACGGCACACATATATTATGTAAACAAAAATAATTTGACAGCACTAATGCAATTATATATATATATATGTATTTACAGTATGTATAAAATGTATAAAATCATTTAAAGGGAATATGTTAATGACAATAATTACATAACAATGCCAGTACAGTTACAGTTGAGACCAGACGAGTATATTGTCTTATATTACTTTTAACATGTGTTAATTATATGTGATATGGAACGTAATATGTAAATTAAAATGGAATATAAGATTACATAATAACACGCACACACATATAATGTACAAAATGGTGTCAGTTGTACACTATCTAAAAATGTAAAAGTGTACTTCTGTTAATTAGCACAATTATCAGATGATGCTGATCATAATCTCAAAATGAATGATTAATTGGCCTGCCACATTTAGTCTATCACGACTCATATTCAGGCCCTTTTTTTATACCCATTGGTGTTCATGGTTTATGTTCTCTCTCTAGTTTAGATTATTTAATGCCTTTGATCTTCTGGACAGTAAGACTTGTGATAATTCACGTGCAGACATCACTCTCTATGACTTCATAATCTAAAGCATTTTCCCCTCAGCAGATTGGTTGATTTCACTGCTTGACTGCCACTAAATCTGACTAAAGCCTGCTGGGAAATAATCCATCAAATACAGATTATTGTCTTGTGCATTGGGCCCATCTTCTATGATCTGCAGCTGAAGGCTTGATCCGACCCTGCAGCCTCGGTGTCATGTGCAGTCACGCCATAAAACACACAAATCATATATTTAACACTTGTGTCCCTTGTGGACCAGACATTAATGGTCCAACTGAAACACTGACTGTAAAATAACGCAGAGTTTAATTCAGAAGTTCACATTATAAGTACATTTTCTATCAAAATATACTTAAGAGCCAACATGCAATATAAAAAGCTGTTGATATTTCATACTCAGCCCCTCTAAATACATATGCAAATGCGTTCTTGTACAAACACACCTCCACACTTCCAGAAAAGGGCGTTTTTTTAATGTGGGCAGTAGCCATGTGGTGCTGAAAATAGATTAGTGCATTTGTGTGCCAGATGTGCATATGCTGCAACACTTGGCCCATGTTCAACTAACTAATGCATGGAGCTACTGAACATTTATGCATGCACTTTTGGTTTTATCCACCTGTGCATGCATGACCTTGCAGCTACTAAAGTGTCTTGAAGTGCATATGGCCATTTAGAAGCACCTTTCAAATTTTGAAGCAAGTTATAAGATTAATTGCAACTTGTAGGTATTCAAAAATCCCCCCCAAAATATACAAAGTTATTGATTTATTTTTATTTTTATTTCAATACGTATTTATTTATTCACCATTGAGTTAATAATGTAATTGTTTGTGAAACTAGTATGCTAATATCTAAGTGAAAACTATTTTAACAGTATTTTCTACATTTAGTTTTTACAAGTTTTTATTTCAATATAATTTAATTGTATATTTTTCATATATATGTTATTATTATATTATTAATATTATATTTATTATGATGCTAACACGACAAAAAAAAAAGTTCCAAAAGTGTAAATAAAATCGCCTACGTTGGAGACGTTTACTAAAAATTAAATAACGTTATGTTTAATTCAAAGTGTTATTTGCCGTTTCATTGTATTGTTTCAATTTCTGAGTGAAAATAGTTTCTACTTTTTTTTCAGTTTAGAAGCACATTTAATTTGAATGGAAGTTGAAGGATATAGGAATTTCAGTATATTTTAAGTATTTTTCTATAGTTTTTTATTTATTTATAGGTTTTATGGAAGTTGAAGAATTATTTGCATGTTTTCACTGAAAAAAAAAACTATTTCAGTTCTGATGGGTGCAAAGGAGATTTTAAAATCAAATTTCCTGGGGCTCATTACTCAGACCCCATTTAATAAAGTAATCTACAGTTACTATTTGCATTCTCATCTGTTAAGAGCAGGCAATAGTTGTGCCTGCAAATCCATACAAAACACCATAGTGTGTTCATAAATAATATTTCTGGAGATAATCTTCTCTAATCACTGCTGAGATCAAATTGAATATCACACTGTGTAAGACACCATTAGGTTGACAGTTACTGCCCATCGTGCTCCTTTTAATTTGGCCCTGCACCACAGTGTGGAAGTAATGGCTTTCAGTGGGGCGATAATCACCTGCAACAGTGTTCATTTTACGCCCCCTGGTGGACAAATGGGAATTGTACCATATTTTCCACAAATGAATCCCTTAAATCACATCCAAAAACCATTGTACAAGCATGAATGTTCTTCACAGGCTGTATTTCTTTGTTTTTGTATTTATTTAGTGCAAATATGACTGTCGCAGCGGTGTAACCCATTCACAGCTCTCACTCGTTCCCTACACACTTGTTGTATCTGCATTATTCTGTTTTGTATCTGTTGTCATTCAGGTTGTGTAGTTAATCTCTCGATGCAGACATCTGGAAGAACAGGGACAGAGCGATTAGACTGTAATAAAAATGATTAAAGAATGCCGTTCATCCTTAGGGAACGGTGCCATCTGTGTCTGTATATACATTTCAGGCTCATTTTATTTGAAAAGGTTACTGCTGAATAAAGAAAATGCATGGTTCCTCCTCACTCCCTTAAAGTTGATCATCAGAAACATCACATTATTTTTATAGGTGTAAATGTCACAGTGAAACTCAGTGAAGGACATATTCAGATCCTGCATTTTCACGAGAGCACACTGGCAACATGTTTTATTTTCATTTCTATTTTCATTTTATATTATTATTTCATTGAAAGCAAAACTTATTTTATAGATTTTTTATTTTTTTTAAATCATTATATGCCTGATGAAGGTCAGTGGACCGAAACGTTGCCTGTGGTAATAAACTTAGACAAGTAGATAGTGTGTGGGATTGCTTCTTTTTAAAATTCATTATAAAAGTGAGCTAAATAGAAACATGCAAATAAGCAAATATTAAGATTACAAAAACAAACATTAAATTAAATTAGACAAAGAAAAACATTTAAAAACTGTTTTTTTATTCATGAAAACAGAACCTTTTTAATAGTACATCATGTAAACATGCACACTCAAAAAATATTAAAAGTTCACATTAATAAGAGCATGTTGGCTAATACAGAAAACCCCTCAAAAAATGTAATAAAAATAAAATAAACTAGGAAAACAGAATAACCGGTTCCATAGTAAATTATATAACAACAACCAAATTAAACCTCTTTAAACTTCTACTAAAATTTAATTGTAAAAGAAAATTCTATACAAAAAATAAAAGTTATATACAAAAACATAATATAATTTTCATTCATATGATCATAGGGTCATATGATGCGATGTCAATTTTTCCTTTCTCTTTGGAGGTTACAAGCTCTGGTGCATAAAGAAGATCTGTAAAGTTGCAAAGGATAAAGTCTCAAATCCAAAGAGATATTCTTTATAAAAGTAAGAGTCAGCCACGCCTACCTAAAAGGGCTCGTTCTAACACACCCCCACATATCTACGTCAGGATGTGGGAAGATTTGCATAATGATGCCCAAATGTTCACGCAAAGAAAGAAAACATAACTTATTCTTGCTGTAGTATTGTTGCCACCGCAGCCATGTCGTGGAGACGCTGTGTGTTTCGTTGTGAAAGCAAAACTACTTTGTTTGGTCTTCCAAAGAGGACGATATCTGCTTCGTCATACCCAGAGCTGATCCGTGCTGGTCGCTGAGGAAATGCATCAACTTCTCGCTGTGGATCGCTGGATTGGCTTTCACCGTGGAAGAAGCAGAGTCCAGCCCGGGGTCATCACATGTGATGCCGCAAGCCCGCCGGCCGATACTTCATCAAATCTGCCGTTCCTCACTCTAGCCCGCCATGTGTGACGCTGTGTTTCGTTGTGAAAACGAAGCTACTTTGTTTGGCCTTCCAAAAGAGGACACGACTAGAAATCAGTGGTTAAGTTGTATTTAAAACACCATTCCAGAACACTTAAACCCAAATATTAATTTGTGTGCAGCAAATTTAATGGAGGTACTGTTTCCTGATCCTGGTAGAGTAGAATACAACGCTGGCTGTTCTGACTCAAAGACTGTAAGAACGTTTTCATTTAAAGGATTTGCCACTGACGATTCAAACGTGAGTTTTTGAGCAGTGTAGAGTAGCGCTTTGTTTGTCATTTCTCAGAGCTCACAAATGCAGACATGGTGTTATGTTTAAGCGGCACAACGCAACGCAACGCGTAAAAAGACAGAATAAGTCATTATAATCTGTAATTATATCCCCACTGGATGCAACAAATGCCTGTTTATAATGGGATTTAATGTTTTTATCTCGTTGCGCCGGGACATGGCATCACAGTATGGTGAGGGGCGTCACATTTCCGTCACACGCTTGAGTCTTAGCCAATCACAAAGAATGGAGAGCGGGCCAATCAGAGCACACCTCGCTTTCAGACGATGAGCTTTGTAAAAATCAACGCTTTCAGAAAGGTGGGGTGGGGAAGGGGCATAGAGGAGAAACATTAATGTACAGTATGTGGAAAATAAGTGTTTTTAACCTTAAACCGCATAAAAACATTTCATTACACCAAATACACCAAACAGTCATTTTCAGCAACATCATATGACCCCTTTAATATAAAATGACACATATTTACATTATATAACAGCTGACTTTGGAAACAAGAGGTATGTAAAGGCCAATAAACAAACATATACTGGAAAACATGAATTATATTATACAATTATACAAAATTATAAAATCATAAAAGAAAGTAAAAGGACAAATATAGGCTAATGTAATGTTTTGTTTTGTTAAAATATGTATAATAGCTATATCAAGCAGGGGCTGGAAACAAGGGGTTTGTAAAGGTTAATAAATAAATACGAGATTTTATTGATATATTTATAAAAATGTTTACAATTACATTTTGTGTTAGTTTGAAGCATACTGGGTCTGAACACCAATTAGAACGCAGTGGGACTTTCCATTAAAGGGGTCATATGATGCTGTCTAAAAAGAACATTATTTTGTGTATTGGTGTAATGAAATGTGTTTATACTGTTTAAGGTTAAAAAAAAACATTATTTCCACATAATGCACATTACTGTTTATCCTCTATGCCCTGCCTTTCTGAAAACCGTCGATTTTTACAAAGCTCATCGTTCTAAAAAAGCGAGGTGTGCTGTGATTGGTCAGCTATCCAGTGCGTTGTGAGTGGATCCGAATGCCTCAAGCGTGAGATGGAAATGTTACACCCCTACCATACTGCGGTGATGCCCTGTCTGGCCGGAGCGACGAGACAAAAACATGAAAACCCATTATAAACGAGGAATTCATTGCATCCAGTGGGGACATAATTACGGATTATAATGACTTAAACTGTCTTTTTACGCTTTGCGTTGCATTGCATCGCGCCGCGTAAAACATAAAACCCTGTCTGCATTTGTGATCGGAGAATGACAAACAACAAGTGCTAAGTTACTCCAAAGGCGCGGTGAAAACGGTGAAAGCTGATCCGGCGATCCACAGCGAAGTTGAAGTATTTCCTCAGCGATCAGCACGGATCAGCTCCAGGCATGACGAAGCGGATATTGTCCTCTTTTGGAAGACCAAACAAAGTAGTTTCGCTTTCACAACGAAGCACACAGCGTCTTCATGACATGGCGGCAGCGGCAACAATACTACAGCGAGAATAAAAGTTACGCCTTATATATTTGCGTGAACATTTGGGCGGCGTTAAACAAACCTTCCCACATAGTGAGGTAGACATCTGGGGGCGTGTTAGAACGAGCCGTGTTAGGTAGGCGTGGTTGACTCTTTAACTTTTCTAAAGAATATCTCTTTGGATTTGAGACTTTAGTAACTTGCAACTTTAAGATCTTCTTTATGCACCAAGAGCTTGTAACTCCAAAGAGAAAGGAAAAATCATATGCATCATATGACCCCTTTAAAATGCAGCCAAGCCTTTTCCCTATTCACCGTCGATCAGTCATTACTGTTGTTCAGTCTTTGCATCGGTGTATTGATTGTTTTATTTGAAATCAACACCACACACAAGCATTTTAGGCCCAGGCGATAACGTGTGAATGCAAGCCTACAGAGAAAGCGAACGCTTGAGCTCAGCACGTTATGATATTGGCAGAAATCAGAGGAGCTAAGCAGCCCAGCGGGCCTCGACGTGCCGTAAACTGCCAGCGATGGAATGGAATGATGTTGATTTCGCAGTGCAGTTGGAGCTCCTCCGTGTTTATTTCTCTTTTCCTTCCTCACTCCAAGACAGAAGCTGCTCACACCAACTCTAGGAAGCAGGCCAGAGCTAACATTTCATTTAGTGCGCTTTTCGCCCTCTGCGTGTTTTTATATTCTAAACAAAGCCTGTGTGGATATGCCAATATGCTGCAGCTTACATCTGGCTTACGGGCTTTTCATTATCCTGCATGTCAATAAACAGATGAGTTCCTCTTCGGAATGGGGCAAAGGCGTTGTGACAATGCAGCTACTGTAACCGCAACGACCAATCAGAGTGAAGTAACCTGTGCCAGCGTTGCTAATTGCGGGCGATAGCCTACTGTGTATTTCCCATCCCGGCAGAGCCAGGAGTTTGTGTACTAACTCGACCCAAACCAGACACCACGAACAGACTTTTACTGTTGCTCCCTTGAGGTCATGGCCACTCAATGCAGGCACGTTGACACCCTGAACTAGTTTACTACCCTCATAAAGCTCACATGATCTGTAGAGCCGCTGCTGGATGCCATTCATTAGTGATTCGGCTCGATCATTAACTCAATCGATCGGTTATTGAGTTGCTGGCTAATCCAGAGCACAGATCTCATGGGTTTCATCCAAGGGGAGTCATGCATGCATGTGTTGTTTACAGTAAATCATTCACCAGTATTTTTTTTTTCAAGTGGCTTTTTTTCTGTACTGCAAAAAAAAAAAAAGCCATTTCGATTCACAAAATCCACACAAATATTAAGTAGTCTACATAGATTACATGTTTTCATGGATATTGTATTTGTATCTCTAGCTTTTTTTTCGCGTATACCTTGCGTATGTATGCATATTTAGTCACTAGTCTTAGATTTACGAATGGATTTCGACCGTGCCACTGCTGTGGCACACTAGAAGAACGCAGGCTGCAAATCCCTCACGCTTGTTTGTGCAACTCCCACAGAAATAATTACATTTTAAAAATATTAACATAGGAAAGTTATTTAAATTCTAATAATGTTTCACAATATTACTGTTTGTACTGTATATTTGATCAAATAAATGCAGACTTATTAGTATATATTAATATATATATCTATATACTAATATATATAGATATATATATATATATCGTCACATAATATTGGATGTTTGTTTGTTTGTCATGGGTATTTAGTATTGCCCCAGTAGATGGCGCACTCACATACTAATTAAGAGCTGAGTGTTAATGTAAGAGTGTATTTTACGAGAGAGCAAAAAAGACATTTTACCATGGCAAATGTGACTTTACCACAGTTATGTTTACTAAACAAAACAAAAACAATGGTGGACTGTTTAGCCAGCACTGTCAAAAAAAGAAAAAGCTTTCCAGAAATGTTAATACAGGAAGGACTCAAGACAAACATGATTTATAATGAAAAAGAAAAGTCTAATAGAAACTGAAATAAAAACTGGTATCCAGGAGGGTAGCTGAAATTGAACTAACAATAAAAATGAAAGATTTTCAATATCTTTCATCATTATTTTTATGCTTTGCCATCCATCTCTCGTGTTTGTGGATGAAAAGCAATAAAAAGTTATTTTTCTCTTCAGAAAAGCAGTTTTTCTGAAGTACTACTCATATTAGTACATTATAAATTGCTATAATAATAAACTAATAAAATGAGATCTATTATATTAAATGCAAACAGCTGGTAGCTCCAATATTTATATATTTTTTGGAGAATAATTTGCATGTGTTATACAATAAATGCCAAAAGTGTGTGTGTGCGTGTGTGTATACACCAAGATTTGAGTGTATTTTATATTAAAATCCGTATAGATCATTTCTGCAATCAGGTTTTACTGAAAGTATTTTTAGCAAATTCATCCTGGAGTTGCTTTGCACATTTATTTTCAGCTTCTCTGTCAATATTGCTCCTTTTGTGCTGTTTTTCAGAGGAAAAAACATCTGAGACGAAGAGCAACCCCTGAGAAATGTGTTCAGTTTCAGCACTAACTGAAAAGGTAATTGCTAGTTTCTTCATTCATCTTCATCACACTGTTTGTCAGCCGTGCTGGTGGTTTTGCTTTCACATGGGCCAGTTAAACGGTCAGTTAACAGCCCTGCTGAAGCCACACGATGACAGTACTGGAGTGAGTGTGTGTGCGCGCATGTGTGCATCTTTTTTTGTCAATACGCAGTTATCTTTCCTGTTGCACTTCCTCTAGATGGGAAGTGCTGAAAATAGGAAACGGGAAGCATTGTCTCCTAATTGCAGCTAACAGTAGTCACTTGCCGTATTGATCACACATTAGACGCGGGCTGCAGGAGGACGGTTGTATGGAGTGGATTAAGGGTTGTCTATTCCATTCTTAAAGCCTCCACAAAAGCCTCCAATTAATGTCTCGGCACACAAGGGTTTTGCTGGAATGTTTAAGGACCACTTTTCATCGTGGTGGTGGTCGCTTTATGAAGTGCTCCTTTTGAAACCGAGAATATCTCAAATTGAGGTTTAGAGTGTCCTTGATCAGCCTCTTGTGTTGTGCTGTTCGAATGGGTGTTTTTACACACGTTCTGAACATTAATGAGCATAATGTGTTTTTCCACACACTGTTTTTGAAATGAAAAGAGCATTTAAGCGTATAACTACACCGTGAAGACAACGCAAATGTCTCTGAGCCTCTGGGAACCTGCTTATTTGAGACTCTGTAACATGTAGTCCAGTGTGAAAACAGTGTCTGATCTTTTTACCGAGACTCTTTGCATGCTTTTATGGTCAGCCTACATAGCAGAGATGGAAATACTGATGCACAGATACACTTTGATGCAAAAGATGGTTCTTTTCAAGTTTATGTTATGCTGCATCGACACGCATGAAAAGGAGCATCAAGGCACTGATGTACACATATGTGCATTAATAGAAAAGTTTCTTTCAGAGTCTTTTCAAACAACTGAAAACGTTTCATACAAATGCATCAGATCAATATCTGGAGGTTTTTAGCCAAAGCAGGAGGGGATGTCATTCTGAACGGCTTGCAGTGTTTTAAGCAAGCATGAATCAGATGATCTTTAAAAGTTTGTTATTATTTTTGAAAGAGTCGCTTTCTTTTTAAACAATAATGCGGCATTTTATTTGATTCAAAAGCTGTAGAGAAAAGTGAAATAATATTATCATTTAAAATGACTGCTTTCTATTTGAATACAATTTAAATGTAATTTATTCATGTGATGCAAAGGTGAATTTTTAGTGACAATTCTAGTTCAATGATCCTGCAGACCATTCTAATATACCGATTTGTCACTTTAGAAACCTTTATTAATATCAGTGTTGAAAACAGTTATAAACAACAACTTTATCTGAAATAGAAGATTTTTGAAAATTTAACTGTGCTTAATGTCCCTAAAGAAGACGTGTCAAATGTGATACATAGAAAATAAGAATTAAACAGACCACAGTACAGGTACAATACTTTTTAAAAATATATATTTGACCACAAAAATTATAATATATAAAAATTATATAAAAAAATCAAAACACACACCATACATTTAAAAAATCATACCACCCCACGCACACACACCGCATTTACACACACACAACATTATTATTATATACTCATTAAATGATCTATAATTATATAAATATATTCATTTTTTAGGAGTGTAACAGAGCGGAAATCTGAAATATAAATATTTTGTAAAATTTTAAATGTCTTTACTCTCACTTTTGAGCAATTTAATGCATCCATGCTGAATGAAAGTATTAATTTCTTTAAAAAAACCCCAAACTTCTGAAAGGTTTTGTTTAAAAGAAGCTGTTCACTAAATATTTTAGCATTTGTGACAGTTATTTACAATATTATTTGCTTCATGCCAATCCAAAACCTGTATGCTTTTTAGTTTCCAAAATAAGCATATCTGACGAATCTTCATCCATGTCTGTCAAACTCTAAAAAGATTCATAAAAGCGATCCATATACAACTTGTGCAATACAGAAAAAGAACAACATATGGGTTTGGAGTGACATGAGGCTGAGTAAATAATGAACTGCTCCATTAACATGAGTCTGATCCTGTTTACAGATATGCTTTCTGAGCGGTGTGGGGTGAGGGACGGGAAGCAAAGGTCAGAGCCCGGCGGTACATTAAACTAGCCGCTTGCAGACGGATGAAGTTGTTAGTGAACGACAGCTGGACAATCCCACCATACAGGTGAGGCTTTTCCTCTGGTGACCAATTATCCGGACGGCTCTGTCCAGCCTCTTTAATGGAACATGGACTAACGGGGGCAGTCAGCAATTTAGATGCTATTTGGATCTCCGTGTCTTTCTTTTTCCGTGTGTCTAATGAAAATTGAAGTGAATGTGCAGAAAGCAATGGACCTTATAGAGCATTTGCAGGAAGTCCTTTGAATGCAAGAACGGCCCGTCTTTTTGAAGATCTGTTTGAGGAGCTTTATGAGGAATTACTTCATAGTCGACATGAAACGGCATATAAAACCCATTTTAATGTGACAGATTTTGTCTTTTTTGAGTGAAATAGAATATTTAAGAAGAAGAAAAAAGTGAGATGGGACTTGAGTGAATGCATCAGGATTTGATTAGATCATAAAAGTTGGCTTTTTTTGTTTCATATTGATGTATAAGCACTGTTTTTGAAATTTCAAGGTTGCACTTATTTGACCAAAAATACAGTAAAAAACAGTAATATTATGATATATTATTGCAATTTAAAATAACTGATTTCTATTTGAATATCTTTTAAAATGTAATTTATTTCTGTGATGCCAAAGCTGAATTTTCAGCATCATTACTCCAGTCTTCTGTCACACGATCCTCCAGAAATCATTCTAATATATTGATTTGTTTATTATTTTCAATGTCAAAAACAGTTGGACACCTTAACGCATTATTTTTTTTTCAGGGTTACATTTATGTAATGTCACTTTTAATCAATTTAATGAATCCTTGCTGAATAAAAATATTAATTTAAATAAAGATTTTTGTTTTAGTATTAAACTTTTGAATGGTATTGTATGTAGTTATCTGCATGCTTTTTCATATATTTTTTTTATGGCTTATATTCTCATTTTGCTATATAAAATCTAAGTTAAACAGTTGTATCATATTAAGTGAAATGTCAGTATATTCTTCTTCTTTAATAATTCCTTAAAAACAACATTTGTCTTTTTTGGACACTTTTACATTAATAATTGTAAACAGTCAATGCTGCAAACATTTTGCACCATTTAAAACTGAATATGACCACATTAAAACATTAGTAGAAACTATATACAGGAATACAGTATATACAGTAGAAACTACAACTGTTGGTCTTAGCAAGCTGTGAATCTCAAATAATCAGTAAATTTAAGTTTTGTTTAAGATATTTCTCATTTATTACACTCTTCTGAACAAATACAGATCATGCAAGACATTTCATTGAAATATATGAACATATACCATTTTTATGCAGTGCCTTTTTTTTACAGGCATCGACTAAAAAAAAAAAGTAAATTTTTAAAGTAAACTATTTTGTTTTAGTATTAAACTTTTGAATGGTATTGTATGTAGTTATCTGCATGCTTTTTCATATATTTTTTTTATGGCTTATATTCTCATTTTGCTATATAAAATCTAAGTTAAACAGTTGTATCATATTAAGTGAAATGTCAGTATATTCTTCTTCTTTAATAATTCCTTAAAAACAACATTTGTCTTTTTTGGACACTTTTACATTAATAATTGTAAACAGTCAATGCTGCAAACATTTTGCACCATTTAAAACTGAATATGACCACATTAAAACATTAGTAGAAACTATATACAGGAATACAGTATATACAGTAGAAACTACAACTGTTGGTCTTAGCAAGCTGTGAATCTCAAATAATCAGTAAATTTAAGTTTTGTTTAAGATATTTCTCATTTATTACACTCTTCTGAACAAATACAGATCATGCAAGACATTTCATTGAAATATATGAACATATACCATTTTTATGCAGTGCCTTTTTTTTACAGGCATCGACTAAATCAGGCCTAACAGAGCACAGAACCAGAGTCCTAATTGTATGTTGCTGGAAAAACAAGGAAATGAAGCTGCACGCATGACCAGCGGCAGCGGCGCGTTACGTGCTGAGGCTCCAAACTCAAGCAGCGGTCACTCGGAAAAACACGTTCGGGTCCAGTGGATCCCAACGAAGTGCATGCAGTGTTGCGCTGTGGCCCTGGAGCTATTCCTACTCAAACAGAGCTGCATACATATCCATTAATTCGTGCAGGTGTGCTGTTAGGCCAGTGTCTGCCCATACGTGACAGGGAGCGAATCAGAGAACTCATGACCTTTGACCCACTAGTTGTGGTTTATTATTAATGAGAGCAAACCTTCAATTTTTAAACATTTGCGATGTATTATATATGTAGGTTCCAATTGCCACTTCAGAGAAAAATCAGCAGATATCAGTGTGCATTCCATTTCCTTCCCTTGGGTTTGGAAAACACAACTGGAGGATGTGGGGGGTTTAAACAAGCCCTCGAGCGACTAATGGTTTCATTGGTTTATTTGATAACGCATACACAACATTAACCAGGAACATGCTACTGAAATGAATAGTCATTTTCATTCAGCTGATACCTTTAACCTTACATTGTTATTGAATACAGCTTGTGGGATTTGAACCAACAACCACCTCACGTCACCGAATTGTACTGTGTACATTTACTAGGTGTCATTGGAAAGATGTTTATCACAACCAGATGAATTAAAACATGTCATGTCGTGTGTATATAATCCATAATTAATCGCCGTGCCACACTGGGCATTGCCGTGCCAGCGTCAGCACCTGGCAAATGTGTAAAAACTCAAGTGAACTGGGAGTATGTTATTCTTCTTTAATAGTGCCTAAAAAACAACATTTGTCTGTTTTGGTCACTTTTACATTCATAATTGTAAACAGTCAATATTGAAAACCCATTTGCATCATTTAGAACTGAATTCGACCACATTAAAACATTGATAGGAATGAAGGGAATTACAGTAAGGAAAATGGTTGATTATGGCAAAGCTGTGAATCCTAAATCTTCAGTGTGATATCATTTAAGTTTTGTTTGAAATATTTCTCATATATTACACTTTTATCTAATACATGCAAACTGACGTTCAAAAGTTTGGAGTCTGTGAGCAATTTATGTTTTTGAAAGACATCTGTCATGCTCACCAAGGCTGCATTTATTTGGTATAGTAAAAACATATTGTGTAATAATATTGTGACTATTATTGCAAATTAAAACAACTGGTTTCTATTATAATATAATATAAAAATGTAATTTATTCCTTATGATGGCAAAGCTGAATGTCAGCGTCACATGGTCTTCGAGACATTCTAATTTGAGGATTGGTGCTAAAAGAAACATTATTTATTATTATTTTTGTTGTATTCTTGTAGGTATTAATTGTTATTATTATTATATTTTTTACACCAAATCAGCATATTATAATGGCTTGTGAAGGATCAGGTACACTTAAAATTCAGCTTGCCATCACAGGAATAAATAAATAATCAAAATCAATGAAGTAATAATAAATAACTAATAAAATAATAGGGTTTTGGTTTAACATTATTCATATTCGCTAATGCTGAAAACGTTGTTCTGCTTAACATTTTTGGGGGATACTGTGATACATTTTTGGATTCTTTGTATAAAAGTTAAACGAACGCATTTAATAACCACCTTTTGTAACATTTACATTTATAATGTCACTTTTGACCAATTTATGCACCCTTGCTGAATGTACGGTTTTCTTTCAATCAGCAATAAAACCAAACATTAAAAAAAAAAACAAAAAAAATAAAATAAAACTAAATTAAAATTAACTAAATTAAATAAATAAATAATTAAATTAAATTCAATTAACATTTATATAATTTAAAAATTTATAAATTTTAATAAATACAATAGAAATAAAAATTAAATTAAAATTAAATTTTATAAATTTAAATTTAATTATTTTAAATTAAATTAAATAAAATTAAATAAAATAAAATAAAAATTAATTAAATTAAATAACATTAAAAAATTTAAATAAAATTAAATAAAATTAAATTAAATTTTATTAATTTAATAATTTAAATAAAATTAATAAAATTTAAATGAACTAAAAATTAATAATTAAATAAAATTAATAAAAATAAATTAAAATTAAAAACATTAATAAAATTAAGAAAATTTAAAACATAAAATAAAATAAAAAATTTAAGCTTTGAACGGTAGTGTATGTAGGAGTTTGGACGCTTATCTCATATTCTATAGGGATTCTATTTTTATTTGAAAATTAATGTACGTTAAACAGTTGAGCTAGTCTTTTTCATAAAATCCACAAGAAATATGAGTCAATGTTTCCGTTATTTCCCCCTGCATATTTTTTAGATGTATTTTTTAAATTTATAACAAAAGCATTTTGACATTTTGTAAGATAAGTCAAATATAATAGGAATTCTGTGAGAGGAGTTAATTTGCTGCACTTCCACATTTCGCCAGTAGGTGCCGCCGATTCTCGCGCAAACGCGCAGTCGGAGCTCATGGCGCTGTGAGTGGGAGGCGCTTATGTGGAGTAAAGTATCAGCTGGGAGACAGCGGAGCAGCATTCACTCGCGTCTCTGTGTGCGGACAGCATCTGTCAACTCCCAGGACCAACTCATTCCAGCGCACAAAGAGAGAGAAACACACCTGCTACTGATGCGAGGAGACGCCGCAACACACTTCACCGCGCCATGCGAAGAAACAACCGCCAGCGCCTGAGGAACAGCGTCCACATCTGAGAAACAAGGACAGCCGCCTGGCATCACTGGGCAACTCGATCTGGAGGTGAGGCTGGAGATTCTGATGATGATGACGAGGATGGCAGCTGTACATTATTATTGCATGGAGCGCTATTATGTCACGTGCGCGTTCTGGTGGCAGATTGGCACATGCCAGGTGTTTGTGTGCGCCATCCTCTTCTGCTGGATGTGGGAAAACTTCCTGCTGGGATTTTACTTGCACCACATGGATGCTGCTTTTGTCCTGGATACTTCAAATACTTGGTTTTCCGTTCGGCCTGAGACGCTGGAGGGATGTTCCTGCATGGATAGTTTAGTTGCAACCCTTAAGTGAACCAAAAGTCCATGATTGCTTCTCCTAACCTTTCCAGACTGACTTTTATTGTCAATACATGTGAACTAAAACCTTAAATGCCCAAAAATGCTCGCTAGGTTTGGAGACGCAACCATTGACCACCCTGTTCAGGTGTTTGTTTACAGCAGGCGTTGTCTATCTTTATGAATATGAATTACTTTAACATGCATTTTTCCGTTTTACTAAATTAGTGATAATGTACATGTAGCCTAGTTATTTGAGGAAACCGATCATTTACAGTGTTCTGTAGTGTTTGACAGTAGAAATGTATGTTTGTTTAATGGTGTTTTTTGCTTGTAGATTAGCCAAAACATCCAAAAATGATATATAATTATTTGACAGATATATAAACAGAAAATGTAATGTTTTAGTATATTTTGTAAGTCAAAAACATATATATAAAATATTTGTATTAAAGCTATTATATTGAAAACCATATTATATACATATATATTTAAACAGAATGAAAAATGACAAGTATGGAATGCAAACAAAAATTGTTATTTAATGTACATTTTGATTTTAAACATAATATATACGTGACAGATAAACTACTGACTGATATTAAATTTTTTCAGTTACAGTATGTACTATGTTTGCATCCAAAAATAAAGATACTCTTAAAACCGCATCAGAAATTGAGTGCTGGGTATGAGCTGAAAAGGATGATAAGTAGGACACTGAAATGCCAAAACAAAATGTGGTTTTTGCATATCTGCAGAACCAAGATTGATAAGTCACGGACTACAGCTAAGTTATTAATTTATTAATATATTGTATAGTATCAGAATCCAATTTAGACATGTATATATTTCATTTTAGTCCACATCGTATGTTTTGCATTTGAATTTATATTTCAATATAAATGTAAATACAATATTTAAATATGTATTATTTAAAAAATGACCGATCTAAACAAAATTACAATTTTACATGCCAATCCAAAAACCCCATAGGGTGCCTTTTTGGTTGCAGACCCTCGAAAACCCTTGTATAAGAGTTGAAACTAAACTCTGCAGGAAAGTCGCAGTAGATCTCCTGGAGCCCTGATTTGAGTTTTTTTTCCCATGCATGTCCTTATTGATTGGTACAATATCATAAGGGAGGCTGTTACAGTAGGAAGCTTTTGTTGAACCCGTAGGCTATTATGCATAGGAAATCATAGTGTTCTGACTCTTTCGCAGTAAGTACACAAACGCAATCCTACCAGGCAACGTTACGGGACTATTAGAGATCGAAAAATCGATTGCATGTGCAAATGAATCAACAGTGCATGTGTAAGTGTTATCTCAGAGTTGTCTCTCAATATAAACATATTTCACACGTCACAACACGCATAACACTCGACCCGCTTGCCCCCGTGTCCTCGAGATAATCCGTGTCGTGCCATGCATGCGTTCTCATGCACACACACAGAAGTGCGGATTCCGTCGCAGCAGCAGTGGGTCTCGGTGTAATCGCAGTGCTGTCATGTTTGCAGACGCAGACATTGATAACATTGGCAAATGTATCAGGTAGCAGCTTGGAACATGCACCGGATTAAAGGCTTACAGTTTGAGCAGTCGCACACAGCCCGTGAATGTTTTGACTCTTCCAGTAGTACGAACGAGTGCAGAAATATGGCAAGGTTGGACTATGTTTAGTTATATTTTGGTCCACATTTGTGCTGTGCCCAGAGAGTGTTGTGGTGCCGGTCATATTGGTTCATCCTTCTCTTCTCCAAATCAATATGTTTTGAAAGCAAGTACAAAAGGAAGAACAAAGAGTGAGAGGTTTTGCCTTGGCAGCGCTAATATGTTTTCAGAATAGATTTCTGCAGCTTTCTTAAGACTGAGATGAGAATTTCTTTTCGAAAGCGAGGCGGTTTGATTCTTTTCAGGATATAGATACCTTCTGGGTATGTTGTTATGAGTGGAGAGGATCGGTGCGGGAAGGCTGGTACAGGTGAGGTCCCGGTTCTAAAGCTCGTTGGATTTAATTTCAGATTGAGAGCATGAATGCTTGATTTCTTGAGAGCCGAGGACAGATCCACTTGGTGCCTGAGGCATCGCTAGACCCTTTTTACCCTCGTGCCCCAGTCAAATATTACTGATAAATCCTAATGTCTTGATGAAGATTGCCATATGACAAATTGAGAATCATTTTCTCAAATTATATTTTATATTAAGTCGTGTGTTTTCTATCAGCTCTGATTTTGTAAGCTGATTTTTTTTGTCTTAGTCCTAAGTCAAATGTCATTTTTTGGTTTTATCATATTTAGTCAATCTGCCCTGTTTTTGTCAAGTTTTAGTTGATTTTTAGACTAGTTTTAGTCAGTCATGCTGCATAATGATTGAACCGATAATCACAATTATTTTGCTCTATTATAATCACGATTACTGATCATAATTGTTGTCATTTGAGAAATCATATCAGCATTGTTGCACTTTCACCTAGGCCTGGGCGATAAAACGGTATCGATATTTATCGACGGTACACCTTCTTCGATAACGATTTAAAAATGTTCGATGTAGTGCACGATATAGGCACGTGCTAAGAGTGACGCAGATAGCCCACACCCCCACACAAACACATGCTGAATTGAGTGTTGTGCCTGCCTGTGATGAGGAGATTGTGAATAAAAAAAATTAATATTAGTCGAGTTGAGCATTTGAATGTTAGGATTGCTTCAGGGAGTGTCATCAGTGGTGCACGAGATGCGGTGATAATGATGTGAGTGACGTTGTTGCATTTTAATGTTTTGTTAGTCTTGCCCACGAGATGTGCCGCTGCTGTGTTATGCATTCAAAATATTAGAGAAATATAGAAGCTCAATGCGGAGAAGATCTTGATTAGGTGAAAACCGAAACCGAGCCATTAACAACAGAACGCATATTCAGCGCATTTTTAGATGGACAAATATGACTGCTGCACTTGCGTCACACAAGAGATGTAGCCATGCAAAGTTAAAACAGTTTAAACTTTTAGAAAACACATCACAAATTTGTGGAGGTTTATTCCTTTTTACTGCGTCTCTTATGTTTTTAAATGCAATCTGCGTGATGGGCGATTCGGCTCTTTGTATTAATCAATGCATGAATACATGATGCGGTTTTGTTCATAATTGTTTATGCAATTTATGAAATTATATTTGATTCATATGATTTAATTTAGACGTAATGCACGTTTTTTTTATAGACAGTTATTTCCTTGCGTTGACAAATGTAATGTGTACATTATTTTGCTCATTGGCCCTCCTGTGGCCTCGGGAGACAAGACAAAAGTTTCTTTAATACTTATTTAATCTGCATATAAAACATTAGGAATTAGATATTTGTTTAATTTTTATTGTGTGTTTGACTGTTAAAACAAAAAATATTTGTTGTTTGTCTCAATAAATTGGGTTAATTAAAAAATACAGTGGTTAAATAAAAAAAAAAAAATTCCTATTGCTCTTTGTTTTAAAAAAAGATTATAAAAATGTCAATAATTATCGATACAAAACATTATATGGTAATATTTTTTAGCTATATCACCCAGCCCTACTTTAACCTATAATCATACACATCTAGTTTCCGGATTTATTATATTATCATAAATATAAGCACAGTCTCTACATTATAAAAACTGGTAAAGCTCAAAAGCTTCTCTCAAAAACTAAAACAGTGACATTCCTAATATTAATTCCACTTTTATCTTTAGTCATAAACATGGTTTATTTGACATAATCTAGTTTCCTGATTCATTATCATAAATATAAGCACAGTCTATGAAAACTGGTAAAACTCAAAACTTCTCTCAAAAGCTAAAACAGTGACATTCCTAATATTAATTCCACTTTCAGCTATAATCATACACATGGTTTATTTCACCAAATCTAGTTTTCTGATTTGTTATTTTATCATAAATATAAGCACAGTCTCTTCATTATGAAAACCAGTAAAGCTTAAACAGACATTCCTAATATTAATTACAATGATTCCAAATTATATTCATGTCTTTCAATTTAAAGGGGTCATATGATGCTTTTTTTTTTTTAAAGATCATTATTTTGTGTTATTTGGTGTAACAGAATATGTTGAAATGCTTTAATGTTCAAAAAACACATTATTTTTCAAATACTGTACATTATTGTAGGTCCTCTATGCCCCGCCTCTCTCAAACGCTTCGTTTTCTACAAAGCCCCTCCTTCCGACAAGTGCAGTCTGCTCTGATTGGCCAGCTGACCCAGTGCATTGTGATTGGCCGAACACCGCAAGCACTCGTCGGAAACGTAATGCCCCTTACCATAATCGCAAGCTTCATCTTTCAAAATAAATGTAAAGACAGAGCCCGAAAGGGGAACAGAGTCGCGTGACAGACACAGTGATGAAGCTGGTATGTGTTTGCAGTAACCAAGCCACGGTTAAGACAGCGCACGCCACTGTGATGTGTCCCCCTCTCTCTCTCTCTCTCTCTCTCTCTCTCTATCTCTCTCAGGTGATATGTGGGGGCGTGTTAGAACAAGCCGTTTTAAGGGGGCGTGGCAGAGTCTTAACTTTGATAAAGAATATCTCTTTGGTTTGAGACTTTAGTCTTTGCAACTTCAGGGAGATTATCTATGCACCACTCCAGCTTGTAACACTCCAAAGAGAAAGGAAACTTGAAATAGCATCATATGACCCCATTAAAAAAATAAAATGTGTCGTATGTGCCAACGAGGTTGCGCTAATTGCTGTGGCGCAACCTCATCACAAAAACAATGTAGTGGAGATCCATGTTTGGATTTATTACAGTTTATCACAGAGAAGACAGATTTATGCAGGCTGCCTGTATTACACTTTCATTTGAGCAGAATATATGATGGAGATCTCTAAACTACATGTTTTCAGATCATCAGTGCTTTTCTGTGGTGTAAAAGAAAGTGTATGCACAAGTGGTTGCCAGGTTGCAAAGATAAAGTAATACAGTGGAGCTCTGATAGGAGGATTTAAACACTCTGTCATATCCAAGCGGCAACCTCCCGTTCTCTCTGGTAAAGCCAACACGGAAGTGACTTAAACTGTAATTCGTCAAACTGGCCGCTAGAGGCTGGCTGCAAAAGTGAGTCAGTTCCATAGACTCCCCATGTTAAAATGTCCAACTTTACTGCAGAAAAAAACATGTTTACAGCCTGGTTAAAAAAAAATCTAATTTTGGTCTATATAGCTAATTTTGCCCTTCATGACAACTGTGAGGGGGTGAATTTTTTTTAAAACTCATCCATTTAAATTATATTAAGCCTTAAAGTTCTGCATAATTAAGGGCGTGGCCATTTGAGTGACAGATGGATTGCTGCTGCGGTCACCACCGTCGAGCTAGGTGGGCGTGGTTTCAGCAACCTGCTCCCGCCTCTTTGCCAATTTTCGATTATCCGGGAGTGACACGCGGTGACGCACTGCCAAGATGGCGACGGCCGGCTCCGCCTACTTTAGGCTTCAAAAACGCTCTTCGGAACCCACTACGTCCATGTTTTTATACAGTCTATGGTCATATCTGGCAACCCCAAGCATTTTTTCCTTTCTTTTTTTTTGGTTGAATAAAATATAGAGACATTTTGGATATAGTTTTTTTTTTTTTTTTTTAACTACATTTAGCTCTTTCTCTTTTTTCGTCAATGATATTGCATGTTGATATATTCACAGTTAGTGTTTAATAATGTCATTAGTCAATATTTTTCGTCATAGTTTTCGTTAACAAAATTAACACCATTTAGACTAGTGTTGCCAGATTCACGAATGAACCACTAATATGTGATCTAATTGGTCAAACGGGTTTGTAAAAAGGTCCGAAATTGTTAAGGATTGCGTTTGATTCATTCGGACAGTTCATTTAAGCACTGAATCGTTTGCAGCAAAATAATAACAGGACATTTCAAAAGCCCGAAAACAAATAGAGCACTGGATGGATGAGTTGGATATTTACCTACAGTCCATTGTAGGAAACAAAACTTGCAAATGTCTTCTGTCATTTTTCAACAACAAAGCAGCTCTATTGTGTGTACAGCTTGTGAACAACACTCTACTTCAGGTAAAGACGATTTTATATCCATTTATGTTCAAAACAGTATTATAAAAGGAGAAACTTCCCCATTTAATATCCCACATCTTTTAGCACGGCTGTCTATTGTGATGCATTATCTCTTCTGACCTCAGGCGAACTGCCTGGAAAATGTAGGTTAATGTTTATATAAAACAATCTGGGCAGCAGTTCTGTGTCATGCATGTTTATAATATGAAAATAAGCATGCAGAGGTGTTATTTTTGACATTTGAAGATGTACGTTAGTATGTTTTATTGATATGGCATATGACAAAGTGAAGCTGAGTTTGAGAGCAGTGTTTGATTTCTTTGTCTCTTTATGGTGGTGAATTGTGTAAAAGTAATGAAAGCAGATCCTTATTTAGAAGATGGAGGCTGCGTCAGTTTCTCGACTGCAGTATTGTGGGGAAACGTCTGTCATCATGTATGTCATTCGTCACGTTAGTTTCATCTTGCACTGCCAATGCTAAATATTTATTAATTAGTTAGGCTCGAGGTGTTGTTTGTGATTTGATAAATTACCTGTCTGCACTGAATGTTTTGTCTGGAATTTGCTAATGCCTGCTAAACCAAATGACAAAGTGTTAGTCAAATAAATGAGTAGATGCAAATAGTGCTGAATTTGGTGGCCAGTTACACTGCCGCAGGAGGAAGTTGTTTTTGTAGGTTGCCTAATCGGTGAGTTTACATCCATTATATTAAATCTTATTAAGTCAGCGACATGCGAGGTCATGTAAACACCTTAAATGGTTTTTCTGCTAGCAGGGAAAGGTCAGAATTGGTTTAATACTCTGCGTAACATGTCTCTACTACCTGACAGATTTCACTGAAAGAGTGTCCTGAGAATCACACCTGTCTCTTTGACAGCCTTACGCTCTATAAATGGCAAAAAAGAGTCAAGGGAGCAGCCTTTTTTAGCAAGAAAGCCAGCCAATAAGAATCTTTCTTCATGTTTTGGCATAAATCCTATGTGAAGAGCTAATGTAATTTTCAGTGTACCGTCTGCTACCTCATCCCGAGTAATCGATCATGTTAAATAATGGAAAATCTATTTGGTAATTGATAAAATTTAGCAGGGATGTTATACACTTATTTTATTATGAAATTATTATAATTTTATTTCGCCACCAACAATTTACTTTTTTATATTTGTTTCTCTTATAGTTTATGTAGATTATACCATTTTTGGGGTCAGTAAGAAGCAATTATTGGTTTTATTAAGCAAGGATGCATTAAAGTAATGCATTTTTAAATGTGACAATTTTTTACATTGCTACAAAAGATTTCTGTTTCAAATAAATGCGGTTCTAAATGCTTTCAATGCATCAAAGAATCCTGAAAAACAGGTTTCCACAAATATTAAGTGGCATGACTGTTTTCAACATTTATAATTAGAATAAATGTTTCTTGAGCAGAAAATCAGCATTTCGGAACAATAATGTGAAACCGAAGACTGGCGTAATGATGCTGAAAATTCACCTTTGCTTCACAGGAATAAATTACATTTTAAACTATATTGAAATAGAAAATACACTTTTGAAATTGCAATAATAGTTCACAATATTACAGTTTTTATTGTATTTCTGATCACATAAATGCAGCCTTGGTGAGCATAAAATACTTTTTTTTTTTTAAAACAATAGTGTAGAATTAATTAAATTAGTTACGACTAGTCACGCGCTTCAATATCTATGCATTTATTTATTTGTTTCCAGCACACTTCATGCATAACGGGCAAATTGATTAACTAACTACTAAGTAACTAACTACCTTTTTATTAGCTTTTAAATTTGCATTTAAAATTTATTTAAAAGATCTGAGGTGATGCATGCTGAGTTCAGTTTGATTGTACATGATGCTTCAGAAATTGAGCATAAAAAAATGCCAATTTTGAATCAGTTAGAACTAGAAACGCATAGCATGATACCAATGTTTGAACCTTGGCAATGTGGGTGAATATAGATCTGCAGGAGTGTGTAAATACGCAGCAGGACTCCTGGCACACCGAGGCCATATATAGACCGAACCCATGAGGATGCGCTGGCAGCCCGAACCGGCCTAAAACAAACAGATGAGATGGAAACCACACTCTAACTGCTGACAAGACAAATGCAATGCCTCAACTGAGCCACACAGAGAGGTCAGATCAGCGAGAGACCACGTTAGACTGCTTCATGATTTGTGGACTTAAGCCAGTTGGGAATCCATGGCTGAGTGAATGTCGGAGTCTGTGATGAGAATTAGTATGCGGAATATTCAGCTCCGAGCCAAAGCAAATGGAGTAATATACTTGCTAATGTAGAGGGCAAAGGGCCTTGAGCGAACTGCACAGTTTCCGAGCTCTTAAGAGGCTGTGCGAGCCATTAGAGACTGTTGTCCGCTATCCATATCCTGCGCGAGCTGTCACCTTCAACCCCCGCCGCTCTGTAGATTCGTGGAACTTTGCTCTCCATCTGTTTTGAAACTGGATTTCGCTTCAAAACTCAGCGTGGTCGTGTTGGATTGGCGATTGTAAAGTGCTTTTAACAGCGCCGGATCCCTGATGAACTCTGAAATCAGATTTTAGCGACTGCACGAAGCAGCATTTGCATTTTAATTTAAAAGTGGCAATGCATTTAATATCCATAATGTGACATTTCTGAGGGAAAGTCATGGTTAATGGGAAATAATGTAGCATGGGATTTCATCGTTTCCTTTGGGATTTGATGTGATGTTATTTGTTGTGTTTGCATAGTAACTGTTACTATCGCTCATACTTGGTGTTAGGGATTTTAATAAACTAAAGTGTAAAGTGTGGCATGTAACATCCCACAGTGTTTGTGCTACGGACATGAATAATGCTTCCATTTGTGTAGGTTGTTTAGAAGACGTGCTGTAACTTTTGTAGGCAATCTGAAGTACTTTTTTTGCCTGGCGGATGATAAATTGTCAATAAAATTATAAATTGTAAATAAATAAATTAAATCTCATAGACTTACATCGGAGAGATCCGATCAATTAAATTTTGATGAAAGACTATGAAAACTGACACACTTTAAACTGAATTTTGTTCTTTTTTATATATTTTATTAGGTTACATTTTTTTAAATAGTAAAATAGTAAGTTGACATAACGTTTATTATTAATAATAAGAAAAATATGTAATAGAATACATTTCATGTATGTAAAGTATTATTATTGTTGTTTTTAAATTAGTTGTTGTTAATTAAATTAGTCATGAATAAATGACAATTATTAAAGTAAATTAATAAAAAAAATAATACAATTGAATGAGGATAGTAAGAAACAATAATTTAAATGTAATGTCAGTATATTACATTTATTATTAATTATAATAATGTACACTTATTATAAGTAAATTAATTAAGTGACAATATAATAATGACAGTTAATTATTTTATTATTATAAAATAATACATTTTACTATACATGTTAGCACATTGAAATGTATTATTATTATTAATAATACTTGTTCCATTATTATAAGTAAATTTAATTAATAAAAATGACAATATTAATAATAATAATTTACTCCACTTATATATGTTTGTAAATTAATGATATGATGATATTAAAGGAGAATGAGTACATTAAAATGATTGGCTTTATGATAATGGGAATCAGAAAATCAATTTTGGACTTGGGTGGCTTGAATGTATTGATTTGTTTATTTAGTTGTACATTGTATTGTGCAGAAATCAATTTTAAAAGCATGAGATTTTTCTCTTTAGAATAACATTCACTGATGAACTGTAACCAAAGAAAGACAATTATTAAGTATATAACACTAGTCAGTTTTGATTCTATATTGTATTTTCTCACACTATGCTAGTAATTACACGCCAACCCGAGCTCATTCCCTAGTTTGAGACCTATGACTTCACTGCAAAATCAGAAGTCAGCGTTTGTTTAAAAATAGACTCACTTGGCTGAATCAAAGCACTTGTACATTGGCTTAATGACCAGTGAATGTAGTGCTTATCGGAGCCTGTAATCTCCAGCCGTAACACGGAGCCCCTCCCAGCTGCACTGATACCCAGCAGGGTGGAGGTTAAGCGGGCCGCTCTCAAATCCCTCTCACACCGGACAGCTTTGTGTTTCAGATCTTCAGCACGCTCCCTCTCCTCGCCATTTTATTCCTCTCTTCAGCGTTACATCCTCTATTTGCATTCTATCACGCACCTATTATCGAGTATAATTTCTTCTCTCTAAATGTTTCAGATGGAAACAAATAGTCAGACATGGCCGGGAAGTATGCGCTACTGTGGGACATTGCATGCTTGGCCATTATGTAATAATTTATTTGCTGGGTAAATAATTGAATCTGCCTTCAAGGATAGCGGCTCTATCTAGGGCATTAAAGAGAGTCCAGGTGTAAAACAGCGCCGATGATTTATGATTTTCCTAGATGCACTTGGCCTCTGTGGACTGGCCTGCCGTAGCTTGGAAACTAGCCACTAAATACGGCCCCTCTGGGGTCATCATGGACATTAACATATGCTTTAATATGAACCTGTTTAGCATCCACTGTTAACTAAAACACTCTAAACCTGCTGGCCATTCCTGGTTATGAATGATGTAGTCTGTTTTATGAAGTTGTATGCACGTTCAGTAGGGTATTGCTTTAAAGGGGTAGTTTGCCCAAAAATTTTATCATGCACTCGCCCTCCAAACCTGTGTGAGTTTTAGTGTTGAACACTAAAGAAGATATTTTTGGTAACCAAACGTAACAAATGCTAGCCATTTACTGCAGTGGTAGGGAAAAAATACTATGGAAGTAATGGCTACTGGCATCTGTTTAGGGTTGGGTACTGAACTCGGTACTTTTAAGGGTACCGACCGAATTGCATCGGTACTACCAAGTACCGATTCACGTTAAATCAATCGTGCCAAATTTCGGTACCTGAGAACGCATCTGGGCGCATACGCTACAGAGAGAGAAAGGCAAGGCAAGGCAAGTTTATTTGTATAGCACATTTCATACACAATGGTAATTCAAAGTGCTTTACATAAAATAAAATAAAAAAATAATCACAACAATAAAACAAGTAATTTAAAACTTTGAAAATTATAAAAAAAAAATTGATTTAAGAGGTTTAAAAAAAACAATTATACATATAATATAGTGCAATCAATTCGGACATCGCACAGTGCTCATTCAATATATGCACAGCTAAACAGATGAGTTTTGGGTCTGCTTTTAAATGTGACTAATGTTTTAGCACTTCTGATCTCTTCTGGAAGCTGATTCCTACTGCGGGTGGCATAATAACTAAAAGCACATTCCCCTTTTTTTGTGTGAACCCTTGGTATTTCTAGCTGACTTGATCATAATGATCTGAGTGGTTTGTTAGGTTTATATTCAGTGAACATATTTGCTGTGTATTTAGGTCCTAGGCCATTGAGTTATTTATAAACGAGTAAAAGTACTTTATAATCAATCCTAAATATAACTGGAAGCAGTGTAAGGACCTGAGGACTGGTGTGATATGCTCAGATTTTCTGGTCTAGTCAGAATCCTGGCAGCAGCATTCTGAATGAGCTGCAGCTGTCTAATGGTCTTCTTGGGAAGGCCGGTGAGGAGACCATACAATAGTCCACCCTGCTGGTGATAAAAGCATGAACAAGTTTCTCCAAGTCTTGACGGGAAACAAAACATCTAATTCTTGCAATGTTTTGAGATGATAGTATGCTGATTTAGTTACAGCTTTGTCATGACTACTGAAACTAAGGTCTGTCGCCAGAATCACACCAAGATTCCTGACTAGATTTTTAGTTGTTAGACCCCTAGAGTCAAGGTATGCACTCACCTTGAGAACTTCATCTTTGTTTCCAAATGCAATGACTTCGGTTTTTTTTTGTTTAACTGAAGAAAGTTCTCGCACAACCAACTGTTAATTTCATCAATGCATTAGCAGAGGAGTCAATGGGGCTGTAGTCATTTGGAGATAAGGCTAGGTAAATGTGGGTATCATCTGCATAGCTGTGATAGGCGATTTGGTTCTTTCTCATTATTTGACTTAGTGGGAGCATATACAGGCTAAACAAGAGCGGTGCAAGAATTGAGCCTTGTGGGACTCCGCAGAAAGAGAGAACCTGTGACGTGAGGTCACCCCTGCAAAACATTCAAACAACACACAGGGCAAGCCAAAATGTTCTGAAGAGTGGTTACATTTCTAGGGCCATATGGTTTCTGAGAAAACGCGGACGGGATCGCGGAGTCCATTCATAAAAACGTAATTTACTCTATAGCGCGGAATGCCACGGAATTCGTCAATTTTGGACGAATGAATCAAAAGTAGCCACTGCCACTTAAATTTGAATCGCGATATGAACTAAATAAATTTTATAATATTGTAATGTCTGTGAATATTAAAATGCAAAAAGGTTGAAATATGAATCCTGCATGTTCCGCTTGCCTCTGTGTGTATGAATGGCGGAAACGTGGTTTTGTTTACTACACAAATACTGAAGCACGCGTGACACTCACGGTGATTTCTGGCCTCTGCGTCTCACTATATGACGGCATGAACACAAAAACGTAATCTCCAGAGCTGCTCTGAGAGTCACTGCGCGAGAATTTTACAGTTTCATTTGAGAAAACTAGCATCATCATACTGTATACACAGAAACTTCATGACAACCTGTCAAAATAAAAGTACGGTTTAACATGTAACAGAAATATATTACTCTTGTATTACTTTTGTACAGAATAATGTACATCTTTAAATATTCAATTTTTTATCAAATTTAAATAAAAAAATTTAATGATAAAAATAAATACTACAACCAGATTAATCACTTAATTGTAGAAAAAAATACAATTATTAGCCTATTAAAAAATGTTTTAAAGGAATATTCACACAATTTTTCTTCCATGTATTAATTTCAACGGTAAACCTCAGTTTGTTTGCCAAAAAATTAAAGGGTTTAATTTTCATTTGATTTAAAATAAATGTTTAATGCCTTTATTTGATTTTCAGAAAAATGAAAACAAGAATTTCTGGGGGAAAAAAAAGAAAAAGAAAGAACAAGTTTGTAGGGCCCTATTGTTCAAAATGTTGAAATTGAGACTTTTGGACTTATTTTTTCACTGAAATGTTTTTGTAATTACACAGAGAGTAAAGTACCAAAAAAAAGTACCGTTGGGTACCGGCACCGAAATTCAGGTACCGTACCGGTTAAAATGTGAACGGTCCCCAACCCCAGTCGCTGGTCCAACATCTTCAAATTATCGTTTGTGTTTAAAGGAAGAAATAAACATGGTTTGGAACAACATGAAGGTGAGAAAATAATGACAGAATTTAATAGGACTTGCCATGTTCTGTGTATGACTGGTGGTGAAAACATGTATAAAAAAGTAAATATTGGCATGTTTTGATAATATTGACATTTTGTTCATTTTTGTGTCTTTTAGAGGGGTTAAAAGGTTAGTTCAGTCAGAAATTAACATTTTGTCATCACATTACTGGCCCTCATGTTGTTCACAATCTGTCTGTCTTCTTTGGCACACGGAATGATTTGTTTTGTAGAATGTCCAAGTGGCTCTTTTCTATGCAAATGTGAATCGTTTTTCACACTGTTGGGCTTCAAAAAAGCCATGCGTCTGATATTGTTTTTTCACCATAAAGCCAAGTCATTTGCTGAATAGCCACCATAGCACGCTTGCATATAATGATCATAGTGGCTTCAGAAGGCTTTGAATATTGTGGACTACTTTTATGATGCTTTTATTTTTGTCATTTTCTGTCAAAGTTTAATTTGAATTTTCCCTCCTTTCTTTCCGTTTTATTTGTACATGATTTATTTTATTGAGTTTATTTGATCTCTTATTTTATTAATCGATGATTTGAATGGCTATAATTAAAAAAATATATTAAAGCTTTTTTTTTTTTCTAAAGAAATTAATTTTATTCAGCAAGGATGCATTAAATTGATTGAAAGTGACATTAATACTTTTACAAAAGATTTTCATTTCAAATAAATGCTGTTCTTTTGAACTTTCTATGCATCAAAGAGTCATGAGAAAATATACATAAAATATAATCATTTCCATAAAAATATTAAGCAGCACAATTGTTTTCAACATTGATAATAAGAAATTGTTTCTTAAGCAGCAATTCAGCATATTAAAATGAATTCTGAAGGATCATGTGACACTGAAGACTGGAGTAATGATGCTGAAAATTCAGCTTTGTATCACAAAAATAAATTAAAATAGAAAACAGTTATCTTAAATTGTAATAATATTTCACAATATTGCTGCTTTTACTTGATGAGCATAAGATAGGTCTTTCAAAAATATAAAAAAAAAAACTTACCTACTCCATACTTCTGTCTGATAGCTTTATGTGAGTGGTCAGATAAACTGTCCATATGGCTTCTGAAGACTTTAAATATGGTACGCAATTTTAGTGTACTTTATGCATTACTTCTTGTGGATACTTTTATGGTGCATCCTCCTTTTCCCATTCATACTGTGTGAAAAAGAGCAGCTTGGACATTCTGACTAACTGTCTCCTTTTGTGTTCTACAGAAGAAAGTAAGTCACACAGTTTTTGAACGACATGATGGTGAGCAAAATATAATTTTTGTCACTTTAAATACATTTCCAATGTTGTTTCATGTTGGTCCTACCCAAATTCCAATCCATCGGTTTCTGCATGGGTTTTTGTGTAATCATCAGGCTGCACCGAGGGAAATGATTACAGGAACGAGGGTTTCTGACTCAATCGTACAACTACAGACGTGTCATTAAAGACTCTTCATTGCTTTCATCAAAAGCAATCAGCGCACCTCAGAAGGGATGTAATCGTATTCATGTCTC
This sequence comes from Sinocyclocheilus anophthalmus, assembly GCA_018155175.1. Taxonomy (NCBI): domain Eukaryota; kingdom Metazoa; phylum Chordata; class Actinopteri; order Cypriniformes; family Cyprinidae; genus Sinocyclocheilus; species Sinocyclocheilus anophthalmus. The sequence goes on along the minus strand of JADLZN010009505.1, from coordinate 144,353 downwards.
TGATATCTGTTTATCCAGTGATGGAATTATTTGCTTCAGGCGGTTTCTTTTTTCTGAAAGTTTAGTCAGAGTGCAGCGGTTTGTTTTAGGGACAGAGACGAGCCAAGCGGTTACATCGTGCCACGTTCACACCGGAGGTCGCTACTAGATGTTCTTATTCATTTGCATAACGTGAACTTTTAACTGGGTGAAACTGACTGCTAGCAGGAGGAACTGGCTCATAGTGCTGAACTGCTTCTTTAAATTGCGGATAGTACATTTGTTCCTGTTTACAACTAGTATTAATGGCCCTTTTCACAATTGAATAATTAGATCATGGTACTTTGCTCTGTTTTCCTTTTGTACCGAGTGGATTATGCTGTGTGCTATTAACATTGATGATAAATTTGGAAGTGTCACAGACAATTTGTGCCTCCCAAATGTAGTTCAGTGAAAATTAGTAGCGCGGTTGGAGAGAAGCACAATCGGAGAAAGTGAGATGATTCGGGTAGGGACCTCATCTTGAGGGTGATGCTGCCCCTTGTCGTGCTGTATTTGAATAATACGCTTTAGGAAATTATATGTTGCCGTCTTCATTAAGAAATGCAGGCAGCAGGGAGCACAATTATGGAGATAAAATGATCAAATGTCCACTGTTATTAGTTGCTTTGAGGTTGTGTGCGGTAGAAATTTTTACTTCTGCCGTGCTGGGCTGAAACCTTGCCTGAATGCGTCCCGCTGTAGCTGGAACTCCAACATGTTGCAGTTGATGTGAAAGAAGTGCAATTTTCTGTTCGGTGTGACGCCAAGGCTCAAAGGAAACAGGAAAAGACTTTATCAAAAGGTTGTTGGTAATTATATCCAAAGCAAAATGTTTGAAACGTTCATCATGCCACAAATAAAAATATATGAATCCCTTTACATGCGATATCAAACAAAATAGCAACCCAATTGCATTTCATTAAGGACAGTAAGCACACTTTCCAAGGGAAAAAAATTGTGTGTGTATATACAGGTGCATCTCAATAAATTAGAATGTCGTAGAAAAGTTCATTTATTTCAGTAATTCAACTCAAATTGTGAAACTCGTGTATGAAATAAATTCAATGCACACAGACTGAAGTAGTTTAAGTCTTTGGTTCTTTTAATTGTGATGATTTTGGCTCACATTTAACAAAAACCCACCAATTCACTATCTCAACAAATTAGAATACTTCATAAGACCAATAAAAAAAACATTTTTAGTGAATTGTTGGCCTTCTGGAAAGTATGTTCATTTAACTGTACATGTACTCAATACTTGGTAGGGGCTCCTTTTGCTTTAATTACTGCCTCAATTCGGCGTGGCATGGAGGTGATCAGTTTGTGGCACTGCTGAGGTGGTATGTAAGCCCAGGTTTCTTTGACAGTGGCCTTCAGCTCATCTGCATTTTTTGGTCTCTTGTTTCTTATTTTCCTCTTGATAATACCCCATAGATTCTCTATGGGGTCAGGTCTGGTGAGTTTGCTGGACAGCACACCAACACCATGGTCATTTAAAAAACTTTTGGTGTTTTTGGCAGTGTGGACAGGTGCCAAATCCTTCTGGAATATGAAATCAGCATCTTCAAAAAGCTTGTCATCAGAAGGAAGCATGAAGTGCTCCAAAATTTCTTGGTAAACGGGTGCAGTGACGGTGGTTTTCAAAAAACACAATAGACCAACACCAGCAGATGACATTGCATCCCAAATCATCACAGACTGTGGAAACTTAACACTGGACTTCAAGCAACTTGGGCTATGAGCTTCTCCACCCTTCCTCCAGACTCTAGGACCTTGGTTTCCAAATGAAATACAACACTTGCTCTCATCTGAAAATAGGACTTTGGACCACTGGGCAACAGTCCAGTTCTTCTTCTCCTTAGCCCAGGTAAGACGCCTCTGACGTTGTCTGTGGTTCAGGAGTGGCTTAACAAGAGGAATACGACAACTGTAGCCAAATCCTTGACACGTCTGTGTGTGGTGGCTCGATGCCTTGACCCCAGCCTCAGTCCATTCCTTGTGAAGTTCACCCAAATTCTTGAACCGATTTTGCTTGACAATCTTCATAAGGCCGTTCTCTCGGTTGGTTGTGCATCTTTTTCTTCCACACTTTTTCCTTCCACTTAACTTTCTATTAACATGCTTGGATACAGCACTCTGTGAACAGCCAGCTTCTTTGGCAATGAATGTTTGTGGCTTACCCTCCTTGTGAAGGGTGTCAATGATTGTCTTCTGGACAACTGTCAGAACAGCAGTCTTCCCCATGATTGTGTAGCATAGTGAACCAAACTGAGAGACCATTTTAAGGCTCAGGAAACCTTTGCAGCTGATTGGCATGTCACCATATTCTAATTAACCAAAGACTTAAACTACTTCAGTCTGTGTG